>CM060966.1:38258486-38435986 GCA_030765045.1 Tenodera sinensis | reverse complement strand
GACCACACAGTGAAATATTTGTTTCGCAAAACGTAACTGTTTACTTCCACCCAAATTAATCAAATCGAATTACACTAGGAAAGGAGAAACCAAGCAATTTTGTCACCATGTTCTTCAGCAATACCACCGACTTCATGATCCTTTAATTGGAATATGTACCAAACACAATTTTATTCACTCCCTGAGTACGCAAAGCTTTTTGTTTGGCTTCGCTGTCATTGTTAATATTTTTGTACATAAAATTAAATATTCATTAAAACAGTGAGACAATTGTAAATGTTCACAACATCCGCACAGATACACAGATTCAGATACACGTAAACACAAGGCAAATAACCACATAAATAGAATGATACAAACGAACTTGTCAGTACACAAGCAATCTCTGATGCAAACATTGCAAGCTGGAGCTGGAGGGAGGCGTTTTATACTGTAGGGAAAGCAGAAGATAAGACGTACAGTTTATATTACTGCTGGACTGCAGGTACGGTACATGCTAATCACGTGTTAAATATCGACAACACCTTTTTAGCGTTTAGCGTTGCTATGGAAACATCTTAGCTGTTTAAAATATGATTTGAAGCTTTCCTGGCGACATATGACAGTACATATACTGGTCCCTTCACTCTTGCTTTGCATTCTTCATCCTGAAGATGGGAGAGATGTACACTCCCGAAACGTTAATGTCTCTTCATCACTACACCTGGCTCGAAGCCCGAGAGCATCTAGAATATCTTAGCTCTAATTAGTTCCTCTTTTCATTGCTATGACGATCGCAATATCGCATTCATCCCCTCCTGTTCATTTAGATCTTTCCACCACGTGGGTAGCAACTGTCAATCACACTTCTTATTTGTCTCCGAGTATAGTTACACAGTAATGTTGGGAAGTTTAAGTTTGATTATCTTCGCCTGCCCATTCTATTCTCGGGTTTTTCGTGATGTTCCCTGGTGATAGGCGAATACTGGAATAGTTGCTCATCTATCGCGCTTTACTTTCCCTCACCTCCCTTTCTTTCTTTACTTCTCATCTTTCAGATGTGCTGCCAGGATTTGTGGTGTATGACAGTTCTGGACAGAGGGCATGGATGCTTGTTCCAAGGAAAAAGCATTCTCTGTGGTCACTGGAGAGTTGTCTGCCTCTCCCCCCCCCTCTCTCTCTCTCTTTATCTCTCTTTCTCTCAGGGCATTTGCAGTATTGGAGCTGGTCTTCTAGTCACAGGATTATTAAGGATTATTAAGGATTTTCACGCATCTCCTTGGTCCGCGTGAGTGACCTGCGGTTTCTTTGTCTCGCTTGTTCCACCTGAGGTGGTAGCCCCAGTAGACCTCACATAGGCCGGAATACGCAAGGTTCCCCTCTACCCAATACCTATGCTTAGGCAATAAGTGGACAAAGCAAAGAGTTCAGTGAACGAGTAGCAAGTGACAAAATCGAGTAGTGAGATAGTAGTTTTGTCTTATAAAACATTTAGTTGTCATTCAGAACAACATAACTTGATAACCATTCCATGCGCAACAAAAGGTAGACCAATCACCTTACGATTTGAAATTTGGTATTTGTATCTTAAATAAGGAATGCAAAGCTCATAGTGTAATCCCCCCTCCCCCAAGTTAAACTCCTTAGTTTGGTCTAATTTTGTTCAATAAGAATTGTAAAGTCAATAATAAATACGGTATCTTGTCTATAAATGGCAATTACTTCAACCCTTTAGATGGAGCAGGAGCTAGAGGAACAAACGTCTTCTTCATAGACGTCACATTTATTTTTGATTCTGAAGGATTCATCACAAGTAGTTCCTTCTGTGTAATATCTTGTTTCTAAGAAGTTCGCCCTTACTGTAGAAGTCAAGTGCACAGAGGGAAAAAAAAAAAAAAAAAAAAAAAAAAAAAGCCTCCAACAGATTCAAAGGGGACACGTTACCTCCCCTTCCTTCCAGTTGAGGGAGGTAGCTATGCCTATTCGTAATTAGCCAATGAGTTGACCACATCAGCATAGGTATGATCTTTTGGTTCGATACAGAACACAAGGCATCTGCAGGATGCCAATATCACGCAAGGAAATGAAAGCATTACTAATATCATAGCGGATAGAAGAGATAGTGTGAGCTCTTCGGAAGTTACTATGGTTCGCTCACAAGATGGCACTGGTGTCGCGGTCGCATCACTTTAGTTCACGAATGCATGGTGAAAATAGGTTTCATATTATCAATTAGCATTTTAAATACCTAAAATCGTAAGCAGGAATATTTGAAATACTGTTTTGAAACATCGTCCTTCCTTGACGCATAATATAGGATGATATTTTACAATAATGGGTATTATAATTAATGAAGAACAATGGGAAATATCTGCTTACATGAATTTACGCTGAAAAATTAAATCCTAATGCAAACTATGTTTGTTAGGTATGTAGAATATCGAAACTCACCGTGGAATTAGATGTTGGAGACCTCGGAGAGTTTACGTGTTGATTTTGCTGACTTCGATGACGTCATTTCTCTACTGATTTCCTTGGTACCCCTAAGTACCTGGGTAAATTAGGATATATACAGGGAATTGCCCCTGGCTTTAACCGCCATTTCATTCTAGAGATTTCAACTAGTTTTCCATGCACAATGAATGAATCAACTTTCACTAAGAAGTCCTCTGGAAAATGTTTGTCACAAATACTAGATTTAACAGATAATATAGTGTCTTTCCTAGGAATAGACTTTTCCCATTTGTAAAACAGATTTTTATCTTCAGGAGGAGTAAAAAAATGTCTAGCTTCTGAGCAGTTCCTGTATCCTGAACGACACCCGGGTACAAAACAAGTTGGCATTTTTAATCAATAATTGATGTTGCTTGAAACTTACGTTTTGAAGAACACACACATTTATGCACAAACTTAGAAGCAATTTCACAAGTTATGTACCTAATTACTCACAACACACAACGCATACGTATAAACTTATGTCTGTACTTCCGAATCACATACTAGGCAGTTCGGTCGCATTTTGAGGCGACTGCGATCGCCACTCCACAGTTTCGGTCAGTTGCCACGGGACCACGGATCATGCAGTAAACTAGCGGGAGAGCTCACACTTTCTCTTCTATCCGCTATGCTAATATGGTACACGACAAACGGTAAGGAATGAGGTATCCTCAAGAACTCAGTGCTGATTTCTTTCCGTGCTGACTGTACATGTGCCAGGATTTCCCTTTCGTTCCTCACACCACAACGGTTTACTTGACCTTTAACTGGAACACTGTGAACTGAAGACACATTCATGTTGGACGCGTTGGACCATAGTGATGATGAAAGACATTTCTATCTAGAAAGCCACGAGTTGGATTTGGACCACTCAGAGAAGAGAGGAACTCCTCCTACTCCTTTCTGTGGATGTTGTTCGCATTTCTTATATTCTTTATCACGCAGCATTTTTTCGAATGTTCCGGATTCGAATGTACTTCATTTGAAAGACCAAATTGAGGTTTACCAGTTATCGTATTTCGATTCTTTTCAAGTGTGTGATACGGATAATCATTTCACACTGCTTCACAGAACTGTAAGTGTTAGTAGAACCACAGTTATTGCAGTAAACAAAGAATGATATATAGGGATATTTACTGTTCTTCCCTTGGAGTAAATGAACATGCAATTATTTTATTGCAGCTGCAAAAGATACCTTTGGATATTCTGCCGTTATAAATAACTTGTGTATGTAACCAGTGAAAATGATTATGACCGCATTTTGCATAACCTAATAGCTACATTCAGTAATAGTTTACGAGTGTTTATTTGCAATAAAGCAAATGTGCATAGTAATGGAAGAAAATGTTAAGTTTACATTTAATTTTCAGCGTTAAAACTTAAATATTTATAAATACTTAGACGAATTGTTACTAAATCGGTCCAATCCAACTTGCCAAAACAAAGCAAAAGGTAAACAGTGCAACAATGGTTTAATAACAACACGTTCTAGCGTGGATAATATGTTTTTGCTATTTTAGGTATTAAATTATACTCTACAAAGTAATGTGTAACAATTATTGTGGGTTTTGTGAACTTATGAAGAACTAAAATTCATTTACAACAAAATGCTAATTAATGGATACATCCATTGGAGCGTTTAACTTCCTGGCTCACCCGATATTCCTGTATAACATTAAATAGCAGTAACTGTCGTAAGGTAACATCACCTAGTTTCACTAGAATGTTCGAAGATAAACTATTTGTCATCAGGTGGTCACCAAAGCCCCAGAAAGTTATATAGCCCACTACAAAATGCCACGTGACGGTTCCCCTACTTCCCCGTGCCTAGAATAGGTGACGCTTTTCTTCAGCTGGTTACAGTCTTGCAGCGTCTTGGTATGCCATATATAAGGTGGTTCAAGAGCTTTGAAGACAGCTGTTTTCATTCCTCACGAAGAGTATTTTGGAGGTCTGGAAGTGTCCTCGGTGGAGAATGGTGGGCTGCAACTCGTCTTCGTAATGCATCCTAGGCATGCTCTATAGGTTCATATCCGAGAATGACGTTGGTCAGTCTGGATATCTTATCTTCCCTCTCAAGACAGTTGTCCACCAGGTGGGCTCTCTGCGGACGTGCAATATCGTACGCAAACATGAAGGGTAGACCAGCTGCACCTCTGAAAAGTCGCATAGGTTTTCCAGGTCCTCGTCTATGCTCTAACTTTCAAAAAAGTAAATAACCAACTTCCGATAGAACTGCGCGAAGGGTCACCTAATTCACAGGCGTATTTGTATAGATGGAATGACAAATAAGTCATATGCCTCCCCTGCTTTCCAGAGGACATGGCAGCCATGTCACCTCGTAGCTCACCTTGCACCTTTCCTGCAGGTCTTACTGAAATTGGGTATTTACTTTTGTGAAAGATAGTACCTCTTGGCATTCACACTATCACCGCCGAAGATGGGCAGATATGTACGTTCATTGAATATTATGCCTGCCCACACGAGAACGCCACCACCGCTAATAGCCGTGTTTTTTTGGATGTTTGTGGGATGTTACCTGGTTTCTGTTTCTCTCTTATTTGCGCCGGCATCATTGTTCAGACTAAATCTGGACTCATCTATAAACAGAACGTTCCTTCATTCATTCAAAGTCCAATGTTGACGTTGGTGACTCCACAGTAAACGAGACCGTACATTTATTCATGTGAGTGGGACGTCTGTATAGAGAGACAAACTGCCCCGAGTCTCCAGTATACAGTTTGCCTGGAACGCCTGAGGTGGCTGCAAGCTCGGAAGACAGTTGTCGTGTAGGCAATCCTCCGATATCTTCATGCTGTTATTGTTAAATATCGGTCTAGTTGTGGCTTTGTGACCATGTACAGGCATCCGACGAATATCTGCTGCTTCTTGCCGTCACCAAAGTCTGGAAATGACACTTTGTAGCTCACTCAGAGCTAGACGGACTGTGGTCTGTGCCTGACCTGTCTCTAGACGTCCAATTATTTTATCCTTCCAAACAGGATCCTCTTGAGTCTTTGAGGTATGTTGGTGCTATCTTGTAAACAGTTTGCGAAGAAACAACCCTCTGTTCACAGTGAGCAACAATAACTAATTAGCCCCGCCCTCAGTCTGATTCTCTGGTACTGGTTTGCTTCTCTGCTTTGGTTGACCTTTAAAGCACGTAACCTCTTACAATTACAGTCAACAAGTAAGGGAAGACACACACTATGATAATGTTTAATGGCCTTCGCTCATCGCTTTAGTTCTGTTTTCCGAATCATGCTGAACTTTTGACATTAGTGTACATATTTCACTTATACAAAGAGTTCGAAAGAAAATAATCTCAGTGCACCTCCCGCCTATGTTACACTATTTATTGTTGTACGAAACCATTGTCATTTTATTGGTTACTTTAGGTCACGGTGCAAGTGTGCGCCAGTCCTATTGCTAAATGATTACACCAATAACCACAACAAACGTTACAAAATGGTGTAGAAATGAAATTATGTTTACGCTCTCTATCATATTGGCTAAAAGAGAAAGGGTGACGTGAATGCATTCAGCTTCTCATACAAACCTCCTATCATGATTATAGACCTTATAGACTGGTGCAGGACACCACTATGAAGGGGTTAAATCTAAGGGGAAAACTAGCTGAGCATCCAGGCTAGGAAAATGTACAATGCGTATCTCAAAAAATTTTGGGCTATGCAAAATAAAGCATGAACACACTTTATAATTGTTTTAAACTTAAGACACATGGTCGCATGCAACTTGAGTGTAATAACATTTAAGATGCTCATATGAATATTATGAAACTCGCTATTACTATCATTACGTTCTCGCAGCACAACATGCTGCAATATACCGAGCGAGATGGCTTCACGGTAGCGTGTGAGGCTGGTGTTCGGGAGGTCATGGATTCCATCCCCATGGCCGAACTACGCGACCCATATCTTTGCAGGGGTTTTCCCAGGTGGCAAGGCGAATACTGGATAGGTTACTTCCATTCCCTAATTTTCCTCTCCCTCCATTTCACTTCACTATTCATTTCATTCATCCTTTCATCGTTTTTGTGTAGTTCAGGGTAAAAAGCTTCAGCGGGAGATCGGGTGCAGCAGTGTGGGAAGAAAATGCTCTGAGTAAGTTCGCCCCTGACACGAAAGCCGAGCTACGAGTTGTGTCCCGACTGACACGAAGAGGCCCCTGTTGGGGGCTCTGCGCGAACCGGCGGGGAACCAGTGTACTAACTGATGCCGGGGAGTTTAAACATTGGAAATGTAGGGACTCCTATCCTCTGCGGTGCCTACACTTCTGTGATAGGGCCATCCTCTGTCTCCTCTCGCCTCACCCCTCGGGGCACCCCTTCGCGACACAGGCAAAACTGATCTTTGAGGTGGAAGTGCCGAAGTCCCCCTCTGCATCTAACCTACTACTGTGATATTTTTATCATTATGACTTTTCTGATACATCATTTTAATCTAAAGATCAATAGGACGTCTAAAAGAGAAAATGTGGTTGATTATAAATGAGTACGCTTTACTTACTCATGAAGTATTTGAGTTTTTGTAAAACCAATATTACTTAATATTTATCTGAATTCATATTTCCCACCGAGTTTCATAAATCACGCGTACTCGTGACCAAATTTGAAAGCCGAATGAAACGGGAAGATTTATAGAGATTATTCAGCCGGTTATATCGTTGAACCACATGCGATTGTTTTGGTTACATAGATAACTGTTAGGGTTATTACTGATGTGTTCGTTTTATCAGACACACTGTATTAACGACTTTTTTATCAGCACGTTACCGTTATAAGCCAATTCAAACCGAACAAGGCCCCAGGGTGCCTCTAGGGTTGAATGAAGTGTTGCAGCGGTGGAAGTGAAATTCCAGAAGTTTGATAGCCGGTAATAACCTGCCAAATGGAGTCCAGATTGCGCAACGGAAACAGAGATGTTTTGTGACCTCGCTCCTCGGCTGAAGGGGAGTGCGGAGGCTGGAGGAGGAGGAGGAGGTGTGGCCCCTAGATTTATATCTCCTCGTTTATTTTAAAGGCGGAAGGGCACGATGGGAAATTCAGACGTAGAAAGGGGCATCGAGTTTAGGATTTGGCTCGTACATTCGAGTATTGGTAAAACAGGACTACGGTTGCTTAGGAAAATAATCACGTACATGACGCAGCGCGCTAACATGGTTTTCTGTCCGCGACCGTTCCGCCATGTAAATCTTCCCTTTCTTCCTCTGCAACAAGTGCACGGCGCTTTTACTTTGCAGGAAGATTAACAGGAGCACTGAAAAAGAATGTCGTGCCCCTTGTAATGGCAGCCATTTGGAACGACAACTAGTCATTCTAAAAGCGAGCCCACAAGGACCTTCTAAACCATTATAACAATGCTATTATCAGATTATTTAAAGCACAATTATGTGTTAAAATACCATTTTCTTTATCGTTATCTGGTGCTGAGTTTAATTTATTTACAACCTCAATAATAGAACACAGAATAAGTAAATAGCTTAAAGTGCAAAAATTGATGTATTTTTTTAGACGTGATACTGGGCTTACTAGGTTCTGCAAGAGTGACGTCGTGCAAATTGGTGATGGTGGTAACGTCTCTATTTCCTACTTGAAATAACCAAGAAACTACTGATAATGTGGGCGGGTACTGTACTTAATCACACATGGTCCTACATGGAAGTCGGACAGACTCTAACCTGATACAGCTATGGTCTTATAAATATATAAGTGCCTCAACCATCAACCGCTGTGCAACTTCGAGCTATTTGCCATGTCTAAAAATGTAGTAATATAGCTTTTAGAAGTTCAGTTTAGTGAGAAGGAACTTCTTTAACACAACCTATGTATGCTATCAAATCTTTTCTGATCCTTAAGGACATGAAACTTGAATTTCATAATACATTGTAACTTTTTTGGAAAAACTGTTAATTCCAATTTTTGTTACCGTTTCCAAATAAAACCCCGTACTCTAGCTGAAGTATTTGGGATTATTTTATACTCGCATATTATTTTTATAATAGTAAAGATATTCTGCTCCGGCCGAAAGTTACGTAAATAGCTGTTCAGAAAGTTTTATGTGTCATGCAATACAAAGGGATACATTGAGTAAACTACGGTCTATCTCTGTTTTCATACTAATTATAAAAATTATAGAGGTGTTGCTCTTGCACGATTTTCCCTAGTCTTATACAAACCATTTTTAAAAACGGTTATTTTTCTATCTACTTACATACGATTTTTTGCAAAAATCATCATATTGCAATTTTCTTGCACGTGCAAGGGGAGTGCAGTAGGCTTTAAACGACAGTGAACCCTTTAAGAGCTATTTGCTGTGTGATGTCCTTGAACTTCCTTCTCTTTTCATGGGAAACAGTGAAAACAGAATTACACATTTCTATTTCAGAAAACTGTAAGCATTGTACACTCAAAATAATTAGGAATATCTTGGAAATGGTTCACTCCAGAAAAATAAGTGACATAAGTTCTGTATTTTGAAGAGAGCTACGTTCTTTGTGTAGTACGATTATACTCGTATATCTACAGAAGTGACTACATCACTTCTGTAGATATTTTCAGAAAATTTAAGAAGTACATTTACTTGTCATGAACATATGTATCTCAAACATTGAGTATTTTAATCAAAATCGTTTGGAACTGTTGTTGAAAAAATCAAACTTTTAGGAAACTTTTCCTTTAAACGGTAGCCTGTGTAAGGGGGGGTTTTGTATAAGAAGATCTTTCGTTGGTGTGTATAGATGTTTTAGTTTCTTATTACGCATCCCGGCTTAGCAGCAGGCAGAGAGCTTGAGAATTCTTTCGTACTTTAATCTCAGGGGGCAATACAGATGTATTATAATTATGAATGAAGATTAGTTCCGTAAATGCCTTAAACACTTTATTTACACACACAGGCACCGCCAGTCTTCATATGATTCATTGCAAAGAAATGTTAACTAAACAATAGTGGACAGTCGTAAATGAACAACGGCCAAAACGCAACTAATGAACTTATGAGGTCTATGTCACTGTTTAAACTCATAACAACTGGTTGACTCAAATCAGCTTCATTTGAAAAACAGTTTTATGTATAAACATCACATTTAATTCTCAAGCTCTTTCACACACACAGACACACACACACACACACACACACACACACACACACAGAGAGAGAGATTTGAACTCCCTGATGGCAGCTGGTATCTGTTTCCTACGCCCTCGCTTCCCCCGGAACTCGGAGAGGATTTAAGAAAGCAAGCACTTAAGCCGAAACTCTCACCGACACTTAAAACCCTGAGACAAGCAAGGAGAAGAAAGTTGAAGTGATTAAATCTTCCATTGTTAATCTATCAATCAGTGGTCATTTTTCTTCGTGGTTGTTGATTATTAAAACAAGTGAAGTCAGCTTAGTTGCCTCTATTTTCATAGAATATTTTCAGAGGGCTTACACAAAATACTGCTGCGTGTGGAATGGTGGAATGCTCTTGAAAATATTTCTGTAGCATCCTAAGAAGTTGGTCAACATTTATTCTGTGTATTACTGTGACTGAATGATTACGTTCTTGAGACTAGGCCCCGTTAACCATTGCCCCCGAATTAAACTACATAGTAGCCGTAACTTCATGTATTTTAAACGTGGGCCGACGTTGGTTATGTAGTGTGATTTCGTCCATCTGTTACGGTGCAAGATTCATTATGAAGCACTTAAGAGGCTGTTCCCAGACTATTCAAGATGTACCTTTCGTTTGTCATGAAAATATCTTAAACATATTATATCTGAATCAACTCGCCTGAGCTGTTTTAAGTCAATCAAATTTTCCGAAGTAAGGCGTAGTTTGAGGTTGAGAGATTTTCTCGTAAATCTTCGTATAGCATCCTTAGAGAATGCTGAATTTAAATACGAAGTTTGATACGTGACCGAAAATTCCTTTTTGAATTGTGTTATTCACACCCCCCCCCCCTCCGTCACACACAGCCGATTTTCTAAGAGTTTTTTTCTTTCGCGTCTAGGGACCTTAGAACGTGTATTTTCAAAGAAGCTATCGATTTTTTGGGCAGCGTGTTAATACCTTCTCGACTTAAAATGCGCCTGATAGTGAAACTAAAAGGAAAACTTATTGACGGTATACTATACATAGCAATCTGAATCCGCGGTAACGTGTGAGGGAGGTCGTGGGTTCAATTCCCGTTGCCGACCTTCCTGACTAATGAACTTTTTGGGGTTACCCCGCGTGGCAAGGCGAATGCAGGGAAGGATAATTACACTATGAATTTCCTTTACCGCCATTTCACCTCACTTCTCATTTCACTTCAACTGTCATCTCCTTGCTTGTCTCAGAGTTTTAAGTGTCGGTGAGAATTTCGGTAGGAGTGCTTGCCCTCTTAAATCCTCTTCTAATTCTGGGGGAAGGTGGTGGGGAGGAAACGGATACGAGTCGTCATCAGGCAGTTCAAATCTGTAGTTGTTAGGGGCCGTGCCTCTGCTGTCATGTCTTCTCAGGTCCGACCACCCTTCGTCTTCTCTCGCCGCTTTCCTCCCTTACGGGGGATCCCCCGTCGGAGTCAAAGGGACAAACAATCTTCTATAGGTCGAAGTACTAAGTGTCACCTCCTAGCCTTGTGTATCCTATCCTATGAATTACCGTCATCTGTTATCATAATTTATTGCCCAGCAGAGTAAAACTAGTGTACTGAGTATATCTTCAGCAAGGTCAAGATTTAAATATGTGACAAGTTCAACAAATTCACCTCTATGATAATGGTTGAGCTTTAAATAGAGTCTTTTTAGTCAACGTATGTCTAGGTCGGCCGTATCCTTTGAGGAACCCTTATAATCGTTTTACAACACGGCCCTTCCTTCTCAGTCCTTGCTAATTCCAGCATCTTAACATGAACCTTTGCAGCCAATGAAATGTGAAGCAAGTGCAAAAGTGTTAGTTAGGTACACTCAAACATTTGTTTTTGGAATCACAAATCTTATCGATTTCTGTTAATGTTTACGCTATCGCTCTCAAACTGTGAGGAATAGAGTTTTACCAGTCGTTATGCGAATGTATGTGGAACGAAGTTATCACGTTCTGCCAGTAATGTTGATTTCCATCACAGTAGTATATTCCGAGACCTTGGGTTTGTAAACAACTTAAAGCTGGCAGTTTATGACTGTCGTTAAGTGAAATTATTAACCACTAGGAGCTAATTTATTCCACTTGTGCAGATCGCCAAATTCAGATAAGGTGTAACGTAAACTTTACATCCCCCTCGGGAGACACTCCGTGTGCTGGGTATGAGATGTGGGATTGTGTGGTTCTCGTGTTAGCATTGGAACTTAACACAATTTAACCCCAATTGTGTGAGGACACACAGGTTCTCAGCCTCTCTGCTCGTGTCGAGGGAATCTCACTCTTCGCTACTCATTTATTTATTTAAGGCTTACTCTCGCAGTTAGAATACGAGTTATTTTACCGTTGGCTTTGTAATTAGTAAGCAAATGACATTAATAAATTAATACTTTACTCTTTTGTGTCTGTTCATTGCTGTATGTACTCTTACAAAGTATTCCGGACAGTATCTGTGGTTCCGAATTCTATTCTCGGCTGGTGAGTTGGATTTTTTATTTACCTAGGAAGTATAAAGTATAAGTGTGAAAGTATAAATGGGAGTGTAAAGTGTCTGTTAATTTAATGCAATTACTTAAACTTATAGCAACCCAAAGATGAAAATCAATGTAAAGCGAGTAAACGTCAATGCTGGATAAGTAGCTGTTCCAAAATTAAAAGATTGCCGATGTGACCTTCCATGTTAAAGATAGGGTTACCGGATTATTTTGTAGAAATGTATAACACAATGGTAAAAATTGTAGGACATTAACTAAAAGTAATGAAAAGTTATAGTTTAAGCGCTGTTACATCCATAGTCATACATATACTGGGTGTCCCTAAAAACGCTGACAACGCTTAGTATGTTGTGCGGGACGCCAAAATTATCACTTTTCAAATACGAACCCTTGTCCGGAAACGCACGGTTTGGACGCTGGAGAGCTTCGGAGTTTGGGAACGAAAGGTTGTGACAATTTCTTAACATTCGTTTTGGTACCTTATTACGAAAGATATACAAGCCTTTAGCTATCTGAGTATTATGATGAACGACCTCAATATAAAAACATTCCTACGCATGCGCTAAATTCCTCCAAAGAGTTCTTGGAGCGCATCCCACTGCGTTACTTCTGAAGTTTCCAGTACAGTAAAGTTTCAATAGCAGTGCGACACGCATGTGCCAGTACACAGCTGTGGAAATGGCCGGTATGAGCTCCAGCACACTGATGTAAATGTCGGGATCACCTCACGTCGCATATCGAAATCCATGGATTGGTAGAGGTGGACCAGTTCCATGGCCATCACGGTCACCACAACTGACAGTTCTCGACTATTTTCTGCGGATTTGTATGCAGAGTATGGTGTATGGCACTCCTGTAATATCAGCGGAGGACCTTATGACTCATGCTTCATGAGCATCATCATTCAATAATTAATTGTATTTACACCTGTTAACAACTGTTCGTGGCATATCAGTGACGTTGCTTTGACGAAATATCCTGGAGTAAACTACTGATCTGAGCATGGCCACAACAAAAACGATAGTGACTTACCAATTCTCAAGAGTGCAAGTATTTGGAATCTGAACAATTAATAATCAATACTTTGGAAATGGTTAATGCTACAAGGGGAAGAAAAATAAAACTGTATACTTTTTGATGTAGCAAAACCTCGTCTACCTCCTCCGATTTACCAACTAAGCAAAAGCAGTTCATCATGAATGGAATTTTACAGAGTATTTGCTATACATATCATATTCACATTGAAAAAGATATATACAACGAACAGCTTTTAATATACAAGATAATTTTGGATGTTACAATTTTCCCAAATACCTTCGTTTCGCTGACTACATGCTTCATGCCGACATAATGCTGTGACAACTCAGTGGTCAGAGCACTGTAATGGACTTAGGTTCAAATCCCAACTATGGCATTGAAGTTTTTCAGTCTGATTCTAGCCTTTCTAACCTTGTCCTACTCACGCCTATTGTGAAAGAACAATTAATTTTCATTGATTGACATAATGGTTGGTTAAGCTATAAAGCCCGGAACTTAAGTACCTACCTACAGCTCGGTTTCACTTTAATTAATGTATACAGTGCACTAACTGTGGCACTGGACTGCAGTTAATAGACACAAGTTTGTTTTAGGGGCATTTTTAACTTTCAGCCACTGTAATAGATAGTTCCTTGATGAAGCTGTACATTCAAAAAATGCGGAGTCTTTCGGATTATCAAACCATTTATCAGCGATCAATTTCAAGGATCAATGTTGCTGTTATCGGTCAGCAACTGGTCATATTTGAAGTCAGTGACCTGAATAAACACAGCTGACTTTAAATTGCTCACTGAACTGAAATAAGTATGTAGGTAGTTTTGATATACAAGTGTGACTATGGCCAGAATAAGTTTTCCACATTTGCTGTGCGAATAATAATTCCTTCAGAATAACCGTCCATATGCTAAGCACCTGCATGTTT
This sequence comes from Tenodera sinensis, assembly GCA_030765045.1. Classification (NCBI taxonomy): domain Eukaryota; kingdom Metazoa; phylum Arthropoda; class Insecta; order Mantodea; family Mantidae; genus Tenodera; species Tenodera sinensis. Next base: position 38,421,934 of record CM060966.1, on the reverse strand, counting down.
ATAACCACTATCAAACTATACGGCTTAAAGGGCACTCGTTTATGACTAGTAAATCTGTATATTACCCGCATAAATCAAGTTAATACAAAAACGTCACTTGCACATGTTGAATATCTCAAACGTTTGATACGTTTTATATTTCAAATGTTTTATACTTTAAATACTTTTATTAAAGACTTCTATGAAGAAAATAATCATGGGTTGTGTCATTTCACTCTTAAAACAAAAGGCAAATGGAACTTTGAAGTAAATTAATTTCAAAATTTCTTCTTAACATAGGTTGCAATCAGTAAATACGCTCAGGGGAAAAAAAAGCAAAAAAAAAAAAACTTTAAGAACTATGTACATATACCTGTCTGGAAAAGATATAATCTTTCCTAGCTTTGTTATGTACTCACTTAGTACAAGGACCCGAAATGCACACGTGGCCACGATACAAAGACTAAAGACCACGAACTGGACGTTTATTTACAGTAGCATTCCTCTGTTTGAAGGAACAGTGGCGGAAGTGGTTATCCTGCTTAGAGAGGACTGGAAAAAATAAGCTCATGGTAAACCTTTGTGGCTGAAAGAATACTTAGTACCCATTTAGAATTTATAGAAGCTCCTAACTCCAAGAGTGACACAAAAGGGCAAGAAAAAGAACCCAAGAAATTCTATGAAGAATATCATTACACATCATATAGGGTTGAAGTTCTGAAATAGATTACAATATTAGCTGGAGACTTCAATGCCGGAGTAGACAATGCTACTTAAAGAAACAGTTTCTACTAAGGCTGAAAGGATGCTGAATGAAAATTAAAAAAAAAGAAAAGAAAAGAAAAAAAGAAAAGAAAAGAAAAAAAAAGAAAAGAAAAAGAAAAAAGAAAAGAAAAGAAAGAGTATGTTGCAACACCTAAAAGTTAAAAGCTCAAAACAGGGGTTAGCAGTAAGGGGGTGACATTACATAGAATCACAAAACATATTAATATAGCTATTCACCAAAAAATAAACGTTACAGTCTTAACATAATTAACCAAAGCAAAACGCAAGCGGCTACAACATATACGGAGAGTGAAGGCAAACTGTCAAACATATTTGATTCTGCAAGCCTAAGGATCGTAGATTTAATAAAATATGGTTTGATTGAATTCAATCTACTCAGTCCTGTTAAATAAACAAGTTAATTGACCTAACACTTACTTGATGCAAGTTATGCACATATGCAGGTTTTAAGGGTGTAAGTGAAGCTTCTTTTGAAACATGGTACCTTAATACGTATCATCTTCAGTGTGTTGTTTTTCTCATCTGACAGTTATCCCATTAAACAAATCCCATAGCTTACTATCTTTTTTTGCATGATCTGCGAATTGAACAATGCCTACCCTATACTGGCTGTCCCAAAATTAGACTGACAAACTTTGGGAGCTGATAGATAACATTATTTTAAGCACTTTTTCTTAAGGAAAGTTTTCTCACTGCGGTGCTTGGTTTAAACGCTAGATGAATATTAACTTGTCATTACTGCCTCCCACCCAGTTTAGTATTTACGGCAAAATCAACAACGCAAATTAGTATTGCATTTACCTTAGTAAGGCACACACCCACAATCTTAATCCAAGAAACAAACTCAGGACGCATAAACAAGATACAAACAATTCATTGTTTACTGTTAATCACAGCTTTACTATTCAAAGCAAATGTTCGAACACACGCCCATTGCGATTAACACAAAGAGTGCATCGGTTTGCCCTATTCTGCCTTATTCTCGTAAAGCACCAACCATTTCTGTGGTTTAAAAGTTCGTCGGTCTAATCTTGAATGGTAAGGCTGTAATTAACTGATTTCTGATGACTCACTAAATTAACAAGTTTTGCTTGCTTCACAACATGTCGTATACATCAGAAACCACACGTGGCCAGATTATTGATCCATCACAAGCTGGTATCAGTTCACAATGTTGAGAAACTGTGCAAGTTCAGAGAAATGTAATTACATTTTAATTCCGTCCAAGAAAGACGGTTTATTGGAGTTCATTCGAAAGCAGAAACTGTATCATAATAAACAAACATGTAGAACTATTTCTATACGAACTTTAATTCCGGTATAAATATATGTAGAATTTGTAGAAGGATTAAAAGGTTTTATACTTTTTTTTAATAGAATATAGCATTATGTTTGCTTTAAAACTTTACACATTTTTGTGATTCTAAAGACAAAGTATTGCAATTGTCAGTAGCTCATTGGCCAGTAAGTCATGCTTCATCCCTTGCGAGACCCCGTAAGCGGTTAAGAAACTGAGTACATATTACTAAAGTCTTTTGGAGTACATATGTACTCAGCGTTGAGTCTCTTCCTTTCATTCTTCAAGGTTCCCCCTTTTAAATACCTAAAGTATTGAGCACTGCGAGCGAAATACTAGCACTGAAGTTGGGATAAAGTGTTATTTTAGTTAATAAAAATATAGTGTGCTGCACTCACATAACGTCCCCTACTCTTGTACTAACCATTCTCACAAACACTTATTCCTACATCTTCTTTGTGTTAGTTGAGATACATATTTTCAGAAATTATGTTATTGTTTATCTTCTTGTAGGTAAAAGGGGAATATGGGAATACAGCAGACTTTAAGCGATAGTCAAATCTTCTAAAGCTTTCAAATTCCATTTTGTTTGCACGTTAATATATAAAAAATGAATAACGATGTTCCATTATTCCATTTAACAGAAGTATATGTTCTGCAAAACTCACACAAATAACAAAGAATATCTACGAAATGGTCACTCTACCAAAAAAAATATTCGGACACACATTGTGTGCACACATTGCTGCATTTTTGTACAGTAAGACTATCTTGGTCTATCCTTTACGATTTACCGATTATGCAAAAGTCATCCAGAGTTAATAGGACTACATGGTCATTGGCCAGAAAATTTAAGATATACATTTCATTTGATATAAAAAAAATATCTCACAACATATGACATTTTAATAAAAATAGAACCATTTTCAAGAAAATTGAAACTTTTGAAAAATTTTGCATGTAAAGGGTAGTATAGAGCACAGGAATTTTTTCAAAATCTTCGTGTCGCAACCTTGAAAGACATTAAATTTAAATACCAACTTTGTCTTTTAACCGACTTTTCGTTTTTGAGTTATTCTGTCCACAGACTGACACACAAATTGACACACACGCGCGCCCTCGGGCATGAACCCTTTTCTAAAATGCCTTTTTGGATTTAGGACGCTGCGGTGAAATTTCGATATCAATATCTCCTCTACTTTACTATACGTAGCACAGAAAGTAAAAAAGACAAAAGGAATCCGAAGATTGTAAAAGAGCTTTGCAGAACAGGAAAGCTGCTTCTGATAGGGAGTTTACAGACATTTCAGTAAAACCAGACACTGCCATCCTTTTCTACTAACTAGAAGATTGTTTAAAAGATCAAATGATAAAGCGCATACTGCAGAACGCTAACTTGGAATTTAAGTACCGTACCTGTGCATACAGCAAGTCATATTTCTTCTCGCAAGCCAGAGTATGTGCCTTCTTTCATTTGCTTTTGTACCTTTTTTCCATGTTACATCCCTTTTTTGTTACCATATACGCCAGCGTCGTCTCATTTCATTAGAAAGCGTCTTTGCTTTTGTGGTTAGTGAACGAACTGAGGCAGGAAAATAGGGACATATACACGCACCAAGAGCTTTTTTCTTACTTTTCTTATTTTCGGTGAAAAAGAGACCGTCACTGCAACTCAGGCAGTAAGAAAACTAATAGTCCCCTTCCTACACACACAAATATGGGCCAGTAACAACACAAGTTTGCCGTTTGCAGACTTATGTAAGAGTACATAATGTTACTCACATTTTATCGGTATTCAAAGTAAAGCTAAGACTTTCACACCAGTATACTTGCGTATAGTCAGTACCTACTCTTTATGTAGCTCCTTAGCCGGTGAAGGAAAACATTCTGCAAGTTAGGGGTTGGAAGTCAGATGGACGTGTTTTTTAAAAGTGTGATGTGTTGCTCTCACATGACTTTCTCTACTCTTGCACAAACTATTCCTACAAACACTCTACTTCATGTCAATCGAAATAAACATTTATAGAAATGATCTTATTGGTAATTTTCTTGTAGGTGCAAGGGGAATAGGGCAGTCTTTGAGCGATAGTCAAATGTTTTAAGAGTGGTCGCTATTGACCACTTTGAAATTCCGTTGTCTTTCATGATGAAACAAAAAATGAATAATGCCCTTGCATTTGAGAAGGATTTATAAGAAGGGCAAAATTCTGAGGAATAACACGGAATATCTCCGAAATGGCTCACTCCACAAAAAGGAGCATTTGCCATAAAATGTGTGCTTTTGACAAGATCTACATTTTTGAACAGGAGATGTGGTTTACCATTTGCAGCTTATCAGTTATGCAAAGGCATAAACAGTAAGCAGGAATACATGGCTTTTAGTCCAAAAATTCAAAATATACATTTCATTTGTCATAAACTTACCTTAAACATCTGATATTTTAATAAAAACCGTTAGAGCCTTTTTGAGAAAATTAAAATTTTCAAAAACATTTCCATATAAAGGGTAATGTAAACCCCGCGCGACAGCCCACGAAGGGCCAAGGCCTACCGCCCAGCCGCTGCGTCCCCCACCTCTGCCCACAACAGGCGTCATTGGTGAGGTGCAGTACTGGAGGGTGGGACGTGGTCAGCGCCCCGAGCCCTCCCGGCCAGTTATGCGGTCTTCTCGACCTGGGGCCGCTACTTCTCCATCAAGTAGCTCCTCAATTGGTCCCCCCGGGACCTAACGAGGCTGAGTGCACCCCGTGCCAGACCTCCCAGAGTGGATAAACTCCCCATGCTGGTACCGGGGATCGAACCCGGGTCCTCCGCGCTACAGGCAAGCGTGCTGCCAGCTGCGCTACGGAGGCGGCCCCATATAAAGGGTAGTTTAAGGAAAAGGAGTTTTCTTCAAAATCTTGGTGTCGAATCCTTGATAGGTACTAAACTTGAATACCAACTTTGGTTTTTAGCCCTCTTTTCGTTTCTGAATTACACTGTTCACGGCACACAATCAGACACACACGCGCGCGCGCGGACATTTTTCCAAGAATACTTTGTTTGGATTCAGGGGGCCTCAAAACAATTATCTTTCGGTGAGACCTCGATATCGAATTTTTGGGTCGAATACAATCCCCATATTACTATAAGTAGTAGAGAAGTAAGATTTTGCCTATATTTTATGGTATACGTTATGCGAAAGTCATCCAGAATGAAAATGACTCCTGAGGACATTCCCTGAAAATTCAAGATATACATTACATTGGGCGTGAGAGCATCTTGAACTATTTTAATCGATACTATGTTTTTAATTTAACGTCCTCTAATGCAATGTAATATCGCACAGTGAACGAATGAAATTGGGTGAAATGATGCTCAAATGAGCCGGAGGTCCATGGAGCTTTAAACCTCGGAAAATACCTTACCCGGATAATTTACGCTAAGCAGATTCCAACTCGCAACCTCTTGAACGTGAGGCCAACACCCTAACGCTACCGAGGTGGGCGTCAAAACTGCTGTAGACATTTTTGACAAAATAAAAATTATGGAAAAAATGTTCCACATAAAAGTTAGTTGGTGAATTTTCTTGAATATATTCGTATTACATTCTTGAAATATTTTGAATTTAAATATCAAGCAGGCTATTTTGAATGATTTCGTTTTTCAGTAATGTTCATGGACATACAGATAGGCAGACAGACAGACAAAGAGGCACTCTCTCTCTCTCTCTCTCTCTCTCACACACACACACACACACACACAGATCGTATTCTATGAATTCGCTTTGTTTCTTTTATTCAGGGTGTCAAAGTATGCATTTCCAAGCAGGAGACTCTGGTTCGATTCCCGATATCGGCATGGGGGTACACTCAGCCTCGTTAGGTTCCTGAGGGCCCAACTGATGAGGTACTTAATTAAGAAGTAGTGGCCCCTGGTTGCGAAAACGGCATATCTGGCCGGAGGCCCGGAGGTCTGACCACGTCCCACCCTAAAGTTGCTTAATCCACTCTTAACGCCTCTAGTGGGCAGATATGGGGGGACGCAGATAAGGGGGGACCTGGTCGTAGACCTTGGCTCAGTAAGGGCTGTTACGCTGGAGTGTTAAATACTTCTACTTACTATACGTAGTAGAGAAACTAAAAATATAGAGACCAAAGTGTCAAAAATGGAGATTTTGGTTTCGGGACACGGAGGTAAAACAAAAAAAAAGGGGGAATGTAGCTACTGTTAGTTTAGTAGATGGAAGGTGTGAGCAACTTCCGAAGAAGCAAAGGTCGCCAGAAAAAAAAATTAGCAATTCACGAGGTATGAAGTAAAATGCCACATGCAAAATGTGTTAATATAGTATAAGAAAAACTACTATACATACAAAAAAAAAAAAATACCGTAAGCATAATTTTTTGTCGCAGTCTGAGACAAATAGTTTATCAACTGCGTATTGTCATTTGTAAGTTGAATTAAAGCTGCATTTGGTGAAACTGCAATTCTGTTTACTAACTTCGCTAAGTTGATTTTACCGTTGCATCAAAATGTATAAGCATATCGTGGAATTATGCTTCATGTGAACAGTATTGTCTTTTATCTATTCACTAAGACCCTCCTCCTCATTAAGAATAACATGAATTATTTTTAAATTCAGAATAAAGTTATGGATTGCGCCACCAATCACCGAGTGCCAGTCCTCTCTGAACCAATAAAAACTATTTCAGAACTATTTCATTATTTTCCAGGGATGTAACACGACGATTTTTAACAAAACCCTCAACCAAAACCACCCTTTACATGGAAGATTTTTCGGAATCTTCAACTTTGTTGAAAATGGCTCCGGCGATTTAGATTAAAATCATCATATGTTTCATATATTTATATGAAAAAGAAACATATATCTTGAATTTTTCGTATAAAGCTTGTAAATAAGCTTTTTCTACTTAGTGCAGAACTAGGTCTTTATTCTAATATTAGGAGCACCGTTTTTAGATATTTTATTGAATGCTAAGTCAAACAATTTTCACTATGATTCCAATTTTTTGTTAAACTGCTGTCATTATCAACAGCATGATGGATTATTCGTTATTCTAAAAACATAACCGCACTCCCTTGTGTAAGGTCGATGCTCTGTTGGTGCAACAAAGCTTGGACCTTACGAAAGTGTGATGAAAATAAAATTACTACCAGTGAATGAACTTCTTACGCCGAACAACAGATTATGCTAAATGAAACTATCAATCAAATGAGGACATTCTACAAGAAGTGGGAATCAAGAAAGTTACTTCTAACACGTCAAGGGAATGCTCAGAGCAGCTTCTGAGAGCGATCTTGAACTACGAACCAACAGGGAAATGCTCACTTAATCGACCCGAAAAGAGATAGCGGAAGAATTTTGGTACACAGAAACAGTCCTGAGAGAATCAGCGACTAGGAATGGTGATGATGATGATGGTTGTGGTGGTGGTGGCGGTGGTGGTGTTGTTGGTGGTGGTGTTTTTGGTGCTGGTGGTGCTGGTGTTGGTGATGATGTTGGTAGTGGTAGCGGTGTTGTTGAGTGTGTTAATGGTGGTGGTGGCGGCGGCGGTGGTGGTGGTTATGGCGATGGTGGTGGTGGCGGTGGTGGTTATGGCGATGGTGGTGGTGGTTATGGCAATGGTGGTGGTGGTGGTGGTTATGGCGATGGTGGTGGTGGTGGTTATGGCGATGGTGGTGGTGGTGGTTATGGCGGTGGTGGTGGTGCTGGTGTTGGTGATTATGTTGGTAGTGGTAGCGGTTTTGTTGAGTGTGTTAATGGTGTGGTGGCGGCGGCGGCGGCGGTGGTAGTGGTAGTGGTGGTGGTGGTGGTGGTGGTGGTGGTGGTGGTGGTGGTAACGATGACGGTGGCGATGCCGGTGGCGGCGGTGGTGGCGGTGGCGGTGATAGAGATAACGGTTTTTATAATTTAAAATATAAACTTAGTTTCCCATAAGTAAGAAGGTATTCAACGTCCAAATAAATACATATGGATTAATTTATCCACCAAATTGTCCTGCAGCGTTAGTGGAACAAGTAGTGGATTAGGTGCGCGCACCTGGCCTCTGGTATGTTACTAGTGGAATATTACCAACATTTCCATTGAGCAAAACATGTTACTGAGTTTTGTAAATCCCATGTCTTGGAGATTAGTTGGCAAGTCAGAGAGTGGCTCCAGTTTGAGGAAGAGGGGCAGGCCACATGCGGGAGGTAGAGGTAACCGCGGTGGTTGCAGGGCGTGATTTATGGGAGACAAGGATTGCATCCCCGTCTGTACTCCTGCTCAGACCGCAACACGAGTGACCGGTATGTACCAGCCGTGCCCGATCTACCTAACGACATTACCAACTACGTCACTCTGGATTATAATTCCATTTCGTCTAATCCGTGTTATTCGAAACAGAAATCGAAAGCAGGTGGTTGAAATCTCGTTACCCCTTTATCCAAAAAGAGGGGCAACTGGGAAGGATTCCGAAGGTAATTGAAGGCCGAAATTAACTGGTGAACCTAATCTAGAAGCGGGAGGCGGCAGGAAATGTTCATAGGAGCAAATCTCCGGAATTCCGCATGAGATATAGGGTATTTAATTAGGCCACGGATTGTGTGCATGCGCTTACCCTCACGTATGCCCCTCTAATTCCAAGGTGAAGAGCATTGTGCATGCTTCTGCTACTATAGGAAACCTTTGCGTATTAGAAATTTCGTGAAAGCTTAAGCAGCTCAAGACCTATACATGTGTCGAGCAAACACCAAGAATTCCAAATCATATACGAACAACGGGCCTTCCAGATTGCGATATGGAAAATATTTTCAGGGCTCATTATGGGTCTAAGGGGCCCTAGCTCAGAATTTTAAATGAAACCATGGTAATTTTCATATATTCTGGTTAAGTAAGCAACTTTTATAAAGCATTTTGTTTTCTAAAATAACTTGTTGAGTTGTTATAGGATGTTCCCTTTATGTCAATAAATTACTTGAATTACTTAAATGCTTAAAGTTGCCTCCATTAACACTTAAGCATTTGTCAATTCGTTTGGAAATGTTTTCTCTAAATATTAACAACATATAGGGGCTAATAATGCGACAAGCACGAAATTTCACGTTCTCTTTGGTCGTAGGTGACTTTCTGTTTTATGTATGCAATAAAAGGTAATCCTAGAATATTTTAGGAGTTCAGGAAACTTTGAAACCACAATATCCATGTTCTTTCACTTCATAGTTTATTTTGTCCCCGAGTTCATGAGTGAGCTATTTTTAATGAAAATATTCTAAAGCAACACAACAATTCATTTTCGAAAAAAAGAAATGTTTTTATAAAAGTTGTTAAATTTATTGAAGGGAACCTGAATATGCAGAAATAATTACTATAGTTTCATCTAAATTCTAAGGTGGGCCCCATGTCACAATTTTGAAGGCCCCTTGCTCCTGTAAGATTTGAAATTATTGGTGAAAGGTGAAAACATGTTTTAACTGGACTTCAGATTCGACAACTGTGTGACACAAATTTTAAAGGGTAGGCAACTCTGGCATAGCTACAGAGATGTAAAAAGATTACTAAGAAACAGAAGGTGTCCAGCTACAAAATCATAGTGAACAGCACGTTGAAAAATTTGAGAAAACTAGGTTGTAACATGAATTTGAAGTGACACCTCCTACATGCACACATCAACTGTTTTACAGATTGTTGTCTTGAGCTTTACAGTGAGAAACAGGGCTAATGTTTTCACCAACATTTGAAATACATTGAAAGAAAATACCATTTAGACAGTTAACATGATGTCAGATTACTGTTGGTACCTGGTTGGTTGGAAAGTATTTCTCCTGCTTATGGAAGAAGTGCGGAAAGAAGAAAATTTCTTGCTGTAAAAATATTAACTGTTGGCGGTTCTTATGAAATGGGTGCACATTATGTTTATAATTGCATAATTCTAATCTGCACCACGTTTTTGAGCAGACAGTTATCTAGTAAAGGGGTATAAATGCACATCGATAATGAGCAAATACGAAATTTTAAAAACCTGAGCGTCATAGAAGAAACCTGACAACATACTTGGAATCAGCAGTCCAAAATTAGGACTCGGCATTTTTGTTTCAAAAAGCAGGATACTGTTATTGCAGTGATTGAATTTCCCACTGAACCTAGCACTGAAGTTTGCTGTACCTGAATTTTCTTAGAACAATCGTTTATTATATAGGTACTTATAAATAAGTGTGTTATACACATTTAGATCTAGAGGAAGTGTCTCTCAGCATTAATGATAAATAAAACCCTCTATTTCCAACTAAGAACAAAGTTTTGATTTGAGATTTCTACAACCAATTTAGCTTACAACGAAGTGCAACATTTTCAGCAGGAACAATTACAGTCATTGTATCTATCATTATGGCTGCTTACATGGCGTCATCAAATATTTTCTCAAAATATGTGATATAGTTAATATTTGTTGTTGTAGAATCCCAGATAGAGCAGTTTTCGTGTGCTTTTCTTGCCAAACATCTAAAAACGCACATGGTAATATGAAGAAGTGATGGAGCGAATATTGAATTTGGAAAATATTAAATATTATTTTACAAAAGTTAAACTTTTGTTGTGCTAGTTAACAATGCATATTTGCACAAATGGAAGCGCACCCTTTTTTCCGCCATAATTAGGGTTGGTAACTCAGGCTTTCTTAGCAGAAACCTTGGAGAAACCTAGGTACAGGCATGCTGAGCTGGATGGCTTAGGTGGTAACGTCTGTGGTCCGCATTCGGGAGGTCTCGGGTTCGATTTCCGCGGCGAATCTTCCACACATTGGGCATGAAAACATCGGCCCCTATGCTAGGTTGTACCCAAGTATTTCACGCGGATGTCTTCAGTTACACACTCCATGAAATTAGTAGGTACTAATACAGATGTTAAATTATCACCTTTTAAAGTACTCCTAATTAGACAGCTGACGTTTGCGCTTCTGCATATGTTCACTGGCATCAGCGAATACTACATGTTAAATGGATGTTTACCTTCGTGTAGTGGGGGGTCATTAAGGGGTTATCTTCCCTATGGAAGGCGCCCTTGACTATGACCATACCGGGATTTCATCCCTTACTGGTTTGAAATAGTGTTGATCTACAGAAGGTGGTTAGATGGTGGAAAAATTACTGGAATAGAAGGCTAGATGATGTAGGAAAACATATGTAGAGGTGATTTTTTTCGTATGTTTATGATAAGACTGGTGATAATGGTGATGATTTGGTCAACTGTCAGTCGTCTGAGTCAGGTCTATTGCTGGCCTAGCAAAGTCTGGGTCGTTTGTATGTTTCACCGGGTGATGTTTACCTCTCGCGTTACTAGGTAGCTCAGTTGGAACGAGCACCCAATTCGTAGGTAATCTATCTGCTGCAGAGGTGGTTTTGTTTCCCATGCATATGCTAATATTTTTACCGTGTAATATTTACAAATAACATTGGTTGAACAATTATTATGTTAAAAGGTGCTTTTATTTTAATTTGTAATTGTTTTATTTCCACTTTATAGTATTGATGTTGTCTTTTAGGAAATCTCTCCCGATATAGATGCTGAGCTGCTTGCACATTGGCTCTTACTTAAACCCGGGATAGGAATAGTAACATTTGTAAGTTGCCCTTGAGGTATTTATCTCTGTGAGATTCCCTTGTGGTCTACCGGGAATGTACCAATCATTTGGGAAGTTTAATGCATACTGGCAAGTTGGCCATAATAACTTAGTGGATAGAGCAGCCGCTGGATAAGCGGAAGATCCGTAGTTCAAATCCCGCCTATGGCATTGAATTTTTCAGCCCCTATTCCACCTCTTGAAAACTTCAAAGGTATACCAATAATTATCATTGTAAAACTGGTATATAATTTCCCTTTCTTTCCCTTTTTACACCTTCTTTCATGTTTCAAGCACATTTCTCTCTCTTTTAAGTATAATTAGCATGACGAAGCTTAAAGGGAAGGGATAAACTAAATATTGTAAGGAGAATAAAGTAACATTAATTGATACGTAAGAAGTTCAATTAAACCCACCGTAAGTTTGAAACAGGACAGGGCTGAGTAACTGGTGCTCACTGAGTGCAGCTTGCTCAGTGTCCTGCACTATGATTGATGTTTAGCATGTAAGGAATGAAGTTCGCTCCAAGTCGGCCAGGCCTGCTTTTGTCGATGGTGATGTTTTGGTGGCGATGTTTGTGGTTGAAAATCTTATTAGAGCGCTAGGTGAAAGTTGACATACTGAATGTGCATATGGCCTCACTAAGGCAGTAAAATAAATATTTAAAACATAGCAAGGATTAATCTCTATTAGCTTGATTGAAATTATTTTTCAATAAGCCATGGGTGTCATTATTGTACTGATGAGTGATTGGAACACTACCCAAACATATAGAAAAATGAGGGTCAGAGAGAGAGAGATTCTCGAAATCTGTTCCTATGGATCCATCTAGAGTTTTAGGGTGGAAACTTCCCTGCTAAAGCCCCAGATATTTTAAAACGCGAAATAATTGCCCATTTATCTTAGCTAGGTCAGCTCAGCAAGAGCAGTTAATAGTTTACGCTGACAGGTTTCTCACTGCATTCTACACAACAGTTATCACTCGCACACTATTAGCATGGTGACAATGATATATGTGCATTCTCTCAGATGGTCTGTTTTCACAGTACATAACATGTTTAACTCCAAATATTCAATGACATTAAAATGGCATCAAGATAAACCTCACATTCCAAGGTTTATCAGTAATTGAAAGGCTCGATACCTGAACATAATTGGCTGGTGTTTTCTTATTTATTTTATTGTTGTTTACTTAATTCTTTTGTCTGTTGCTTAGCTGTTGTGTTAGCAACATGCAACTGAACATGAGGTTTCCTTTTTAAATGTCGTTAATTACGACAGATTATGTTCATTATGAAAAATGTCAGAGAGTGACTGTGGTACATGCATTCATACATTTCTTCATGGCAACCCTAATATAAACCAAACGCTTATTAAATAAGCAAGGCACACGCTCAAGTATATATAGATTAACTGTATATATTGACAAATCTCTATTGAAGAAGGAATATCTCGTACCAGTCTATTTATAAACTGGGATTTATATAAAAGCAATCAAGAATTTTACCAACAAATCCCCAAGGCTATTTATGAAACCAATTGAACACGTAAGGTAGAGACCCAATTTATATAAACTTTACTTGACTTAGAGCAAATATTTCAGGATATAAATTGCATAAGTTTTGTAAATGACAAAATTATATGGAATTCCTGCTAATATTAACAAGATTAGAAGGCTGTACTGAAGTAACTATTAAGCTAAGGTAAAACTGGAAGCTAAGACTGAGATTGCAACAATCTGAGAAGAATTTCTCTGAGTGTCTCTGTGCGTGCGTGCGTGCCTGCCTGCCTGCCTGCCTGCGTGCCTGCGTGCCTGCGTGCCTGCGTGCCTGCGTGCCTGCCTGCCTGCCTGCGTGCGTGCGTGCGTGGTTATATAGGGTTATCGATAGTTCGCTACGCAGCTCTCGTGTAACCAAGATTCCCATAGAGCCTGGAAATCCGGTGACCGCTCTGGTTGCCGCGAGCGTATGCTTATAACTATAGTATCCGAACCTTCATACAGGAAACAAAGGTTTGCGTGGTTTGGGCTATAGCAAATGTAGGGGGGGGGGGTGGTAAGTCTGTGACATGATCACAATAGAGAGAAGGCAAGGTACAGTCAACGTAGAAACGTTGTGTATAAAGTTTTTGCATAATTTACATTCAACATTTGCATTCAAGAAACACTGTGCGCTGTAGGCAGTGTGTTTTGTGCTAGCAGTGTACCCGCATAATGGGGTCACGCTCTGTCGTTGTGGAAATTACTTGCAACCAGCTCATTTGGCGATAGTTGTACAAAGGTTCGGACCCTACTTACAAACAACATTCCGAGAAAATAAAACTTCTGACAGATTCACGTATGTAATTCATGAGAGGTAGTGTAGAGAAGCAGGATATTAACGTTATCTTGAGCAGTAGGCACCGGCATGGTGCGGAGGGACTTGTTGATGACCCTTTCTTTCATTCTCTGTTTCTTTCAGTCATCCTTAGTGCAATAAGGGAATACAACTTTTAATATTATCAGCTTAAAGATGCAATAAATAATGCCTCATAGAGAATGAAAATTGAAACGTATGCCATGAGGTGTGCACATCAACAACATTAATATTTTCAAATCGAGTTTCGTTAAAACATGACAGAAACGGCCATTCCAGCATACAGTTTGAGATTTAAATGCACATTTAATAACTTTCCAACCATAGGGAACCAAAACTTTCAAGCGGTTTTGCTTTTTTAAAGTTCATCTTATTATATTAATGCTTTTTTTTTTCTTCCGTAAACACTCGCAATTTTCAGTCAACTAAACTTTTCAGTAGTTTCAGAGTTATTCACAGCTACATCTTCCTTATTATTCATACCTATCCATCTCATCCCAATGTTGTTAAGATGTTTACATTTAGTCATCATGGTATGATGTTTAGTTATTAAGAAGTGCATATAAGATTCACATAAAAAATATCTCTACATCTAGGGACTTCCGTGCGTCTCTGCATCCGTTAGGCTGTGGACCTATAGCACCCTACGTTCCCTTACTTCGTCTCTACCTCCTGGGGGTGTTGAGACATAATAGATTTGTGTAGGTCACAGTGTGAGAGGTAACCCTTCCATGCAAATCCTTTACCCTTTTTTATCCCTGTAGCAGGCTTCATTGTGTTATATTCATATTTTCTATGCCTTTGTTTCATATTAAAAATCTATACATAGAAAATTCAAACATAACCCCTTTAACGAATATAAACTTCGCTATTCCTGTCACATGGTGAACCGGAATTCTTAAAGGGAGTAGATCATTTGTGATTTGCAGTGCTTATTCTTTATTCTTTGGTATGTAATTAGCTTTAATTGCAATTTTAAGCTTATTTAAAACTTCATCTGTTCACAGTTATTAGTAAATTGAATTCATTATTGTTAGACTTTACATACAGAGTGCTTCTTTTTGGAAATCTTGAATTCTATGTTCTTGCGAAAGTACAATCTTCTCATCGAGATATTTTTTTGCTGTTTTCTGTGTTTGCAGAAAAAAGTATTAGCCTACAGTTTCACTATTCTGACATTTACTTTTAGAAGAAGTAGAAAAGTATAAGAACCATAAGAGACTTCCTGGGCTTCTTTCAGTATTAAACTGTTAATATGCGAGTTGTTTTTCATGTAACTGATAAAAGTCACAGCACTAGGAAAAGTTATTTACTACCATCGTGGGATACGGAAGAGGAAAGTGAAGACAGAAATTGGATTTGGAAATAGAGGGCTAGATGGAGGGACACGCCAGAGATGTCAAATAATTTTCAGTTAAATTGCAATTCACATTGGGTAAAAACATATATACGTGGGTGTTAGAATCTCTGTATCTATATTTGTTACCAGACCAACAGCAATTTCCTTTCTCGAAACAGGAAAAGTAAATAATGATGAACTTAAAAATCAAGATTGAAAGGGATGTGCCAACATGCGCATTGGGTTTAAGGTCCCATTAGCCACCCCACCACACCGATCCAGTAACTCAACTTGGTTATTTTCCGCTTAGGTGGAAATAGCGTGCAACATGGCTAGTTTTATTACCGTAATAAAATGAGTCATAAACCTTCTGTCTGAGCAGCACTATTTATCGATTGACTAACAGAGGCGATCGTAATAGTGGCTCAAACGGAATTTCAAAATGAACACGAGCAAATGTAATAACGTCGGCATGAAAAATAGATGAACATCAAACTGCTCTATCTCCTATTTTTGATATGTTTATACTCTTGTTTATCTGTTTATGCCTACAGTGCACATATGTAATTGCATCTTTCAAGTATTTATATTATTTCAGAGCAAATAAAATATATTCTATCGGAAATAAAGAAATTTACAAATTGTCCATAATAATTTCTGAATATAAACTTCTGATACATGCATATTATATATCGTAGGGAGCAAACTGAAGGAGAAATGGAATTATTATGGAAGTCGGAGTTACTCACTAATATACTTACGTCTGTTTTGAGTTATTACTACAGAGAAATATATTACCTTTTCTATCGCAAATATCACGTTTGGTGATTAGGTGATTATTAATCTTTCTCTCTTTCTCTTTCTTTCTCTTTTTATCTATCTCTCCTCTCTTTCGCCTTTCCATCCCCAAATATCATGTTTGGTGCTTAGGTGATTATTAATCTTGCTCTCTCTTTCTCCCTCTCTCTTTCTGTCTAAGCATACTTATGCATACCCACTTATACTGTATAGATACGAAACAAAGGGAGCTTTGTTGAGTTTTAAATGCGTGCTTTATATCCTATAATATTACAATATGCGCTATAGAGGTATCTTTTAGATACACAATCTTCCGTCCACGCGGTTACTGCAATTTCAAAATTCACACCTTAGCGAGTTACTATATTCCAAGAATTACGGCCACGTGACAAGGAATGTTTTCAGTTTGGTCATAGCGGATAGAAGTCAATCCGCTATGGTTTGGTTTTACCGAACATCCATGATAGTATTGTTGAGTCTTATTTGATAATTTTCTCCGATGAAGTGTGATTGCATTACGTGGCACTTGTGTTCATAGAAGATATATTTTAATCACAGAAATTCCACGAATAATTCAGCAATTTCCAGCGTGTCAACAAAAGGTTGACGTGGTATGCTGTTATATCACATCGAGTAGGGCATGTATTTTTATTTCCTCTATTACGTATAGCAAATATTCAAGGTCGAGATTTCACCGGAAATAGATGTTTAAGATCCCCTGATCAAAAATAAATAAATAAAAAATAATAATAATAATGATAAAAAGTAAAAAATAAATAGATAAAAAATAATAATAAATAAAAAATAAAAAAATAAAAAAGGCGCGTGTGTGTGTGTGTGTGTGTGTGTGTGTGTGTGTGTGTGTGTGTGTGTGTGTGTGTGTGTGTGTGTGTGTGTCTGTGGACAGCATAACTCAAAAACGAAAAGTCGGTTGAAAACCAAAGTTTTATTTAAGCTTAATATCTTTCAAGGATGCGACACGAAGATTTTGAAGAAAATTGCTCCACCCTAAAGTACCTTTACATGGAAAATTTTTCAAAAAATTTTATTTCCTTGAAAAAGCTCTATTTTGATTAAAATGACATATGTTTAAGATATTTTTATGACAAATAAAATTTATATTTTGAATTTTCTAGCAATAGCCAATGTAGTCCTGTTTACTCTGGATGAGTTTTGAATAACTCCTAAAGCGTAAGAGATAGACCAAATCTTAGTATACGAAAATGTAGATCTTGCTAAAACAGACAATGTATGCCTAAGTAAATTTTTTGTCGAGTGAACCTTTTCGGAGATATTCCTTGTTATTTGTGTGAGTTTTGGAAAACTTATACTTCTGTCAAATGGAACATCGTTATTCTTTTTTATGTTAACTATGCAAAGAGAACGGAATTTAATAGCTTTGAAAGATTTGACTATCGCTCAAGGTCTACTGTATTCCCATGTTCTCCTTGTACCTACAAGAAGATAGACAATAAGACAATTTCTGCAAATGTTTATCTCAACTAACATGAAGGAGATATAGAAATAAGAGTTAAGAATGGTTAAAAAGAGTACATGGGTAGAGAAAGTCATGTAAGAGAAAGTCTTCGTAACCACGGGCCACTACTTTTTACCAAGTAGCTCATCAATTGGCCTAATGAGGCTGAGTCCACCCCGAACCAGTCTCCCAGCGGGAGAAAATCCCTACGTCATTACCGGGAATCGAACTCGGATCTCCCGCTTGGTAAGCAGTAGCTCTACTGTCGTGCTGCGGAGGGTTTTCACACACATCATGTATTTACGTTCCGCTTCTATAATTATGAATATCATGCGATAATTTTTAGAATCATGTTACAAAAGTGGAAGGTAGTTCCTGGTCTTCAGCTCAGAGGTCCAAGGGAGCAACTCGAACACTTTTAAGATTGACTTATCGCAGAAGTATATAATTACGAAATTTATCTTTGATTTTGCTGAAGTTTACTATCAAGGAGTATCTTTGTCATGATTTTGAGAGTGTTCCAAATGAAAAGGATGATGCAAAGACATAAGTCATAGCTTGAAAATTCCATTTCAAACGTTTATTTATGCAGTTGAATGTGTGTTGTGAAAGTTCTGGAAAGGGTGTACTCTAAACTATGTATACACATTCAATACTAGGAAAAGTGCTGTCGAGAGAGAGAATAAAACAAGATGATATATCTTACACGGCTGTTTCTAAAAGTGCATCCCATTTCTCTCTCGTTTCAAGTAGAGAAGCATGTATAATATCGGAAAGGTTATATTATTTGTAGGTGATGGAGGTACTGAAAATCAGAAATGAACTAGAATACCTAACTGCCATGCACTGATGCAATGCTTATCGCATTCAGCTTTTTCCTATAAACCGAAGCATAGGTGTCAAACTATCCAAATCGACTATCAAAATGAAATCAGGCAAGCTTGACAGCAAACATACATAAAGGTAGAATATTGAATGTTGGAATTATACGATGTCCTATTGGATATTATCTCCCACTGGGAAAAATGGAAATAAAATAAGGCACAATAATAACGTTATCCCCATATCCATATCAATATCTGCACTCTTCACTATAAATTCACCATATAACTTGGAGGGTTAAAGCCAAAGCGAATGGTTTTGTGTAAAATGACGAAATAACTTTCTTTACTTCCTGTCTTTTATTAATCTCTATACAATCTGATCCCAGGAAAGGTTATTTTTCCACCATTTCATTTTAATTGAGATAAATCTTTAGTTAAAGAGCTTAATTACATATTTCACTATAGATAAAAAGGAAATAGGGATAGTCAAATGTTACTAACTATACGCTATTTGCTGATCTTAAAATTCTGTACTTCAATACTATCGCGAGAAACAACTGAAATGGACAAAACTTTAAACGAATGACAAAGTATTGAACAATTGGAACCTTCACAATGGCTATATTGGATCTAATTTACGTCACTAACAAAGATATGAGATAAGTGCATGTTGTAAACAGATTTTTTGTGTACCAAAGATAGTCGTTCAAACTTATACGAAAATCCCTCCCTGAGAACAGGATTTCACCTGTTATTTCAAGAAAATGCACTGTATTTGTCAAATAAACGTCCTTAATATGTAGCATTTTGATCAAAATCTTTACAGATATTTGTTAGAAAGTAAAAAGATGTTTAAAAATGATCTGTGTAAATGGTAGTTTGTGGTAGGAGGTTTTAGTATACATTTTCATGATCTATCCTTAGAGTGTAGTTAACTCTAGTACCCAGTTTGGTATTGTGACTTCCCGTCTTTAGTTATGCTGTTCAGTGTTTCCGTATCTCACTAATTTATTTTTATTCATGATTTTAATATTTTTATTTGTTTACAGGTTAAAGTTTTTTTGTTATTGTTTTAATAGGAGCAAGAGATGTAGATTTGTTGAAAGGAGCATAATTTATGACATTGAACAAAATGTATGTGACTACAGTTTCTGGACTAAATTTTAATGGAAGTGCTATAAGCAATAATAATATTGATACTAATTAATTAGGCATTTCAAATTTGAGAAGAAAAACCAACACACATATGGACACTCATGCACATATAAGCACACAGAAAAGTATAGATGTTCAAAAACAATATTAACGGTGCCGCCAAACATGTATTTGGCCAAACTACCAGTGTCCAATTTTCATTGGAAGTAATAGCTTCTCTAATGGGTCTATTACGAGTACATTTGGTGGAAAGAGAAAATCCAGTTGTTGGATAGCATTCCTATTTTAGGATTGTCATAAAGACAACTGTGGAAAAGACAATTTTAAATATAAATAAGAAAGGTTAATTTAAGAAATAAAGACAGCAAATGTAATTAATTTGTGAGAATACAGATTCACAGTAATGCACTACAGGAATTAACTCAAAATGTTATTTAAATAATATGAGTATTTAATCCGCGGTCTGGTCAAGAATAGCTCTCAAGCACAACTCTTGCAATATTTAGGAAAAAATCCAATAAATTAATATTAAAATATTCATTGTGTGACACTGACCATTAAGATAAATGTGGTGCATCTACATAATACATTTGTTTGTGCTCCCCTGTCCTTAAGTTTATTTCATAAAGTTGTACTTTTTCAAGCACTTATCTACACTCAGTAGAACATGACTAGTAAGGCCAATAGTTTCGTGCCAAGAGTTCTAAAAGAGTTCTAAAATGTTGAGACATTTTGAGTAAAACAGTATGAAGAAAAGTTTCATATGTCACGGCGTGGCTTTCACTCCACGAGTATCAAAATTATTGTGTGCGGCTGATTAATAAGAGGATTAATATGAAAGTATACTTTATGACTAACCCTGAGGCGCAAAAACACTTTACGGGCTAAGGCCTTCCTCCCGGCCGCTGCCGCCTCTACCTCTGCCCACGACAGGCGTCATAAGTGGGGTGCAGTACTGGAGGGTGATACGAGGTCAGCGCCCCGGTCTTTACCAACCGGTATGTACGGTCTTCACAACCAGAGGCCACTACTTTTCAATCAAGATTTCCTCAATTTTGGCGCCTTAGGGACCTAACAAAGGCGAGTGCACTCCACAGCAGGTTTCAGAGGGAGAAAAACCTCACGCCAGTAACGGGAATAGATCCCTTGTCTTCCGCGTGACAAGCAGAAGTGCTACCACGTCGCTAAGGGAATATAATACATAGTTTAACTAAATATCATCGTACATGCAAAACAAGGTATTAGTTTTAAAAATCCGATGTGTTGCACTCATATGACTTTCCCTACTCTTGTACTAACCATTCTTAAACATTCTTAACTCATATTCCTATATCTTCTTCGTGTTAGTTCAGATCATAATTTTCGGAGATTATTTTATTGCTTATGTTGCTGTAGGTACAAGGATAATATAGGAATACAGTAGGCTTTGAGCGATAGTCAAATCTTTTAAAGCTCTCTAACTCCGTTTTCTTTGCACGGTTAACATATAAAAATGAATGACGATGTTCCGTTTGAGAGAAGTATGTTCTCCAAAACATACACAAACAACAAGGAATAGCTCTGAAATGGTTCACTCTACAAAAACTATTTATACATAAATTGTTTTAGCAAGATCTACATTTTTGAAGAGTAAGAATTGGTCTATCTCACGGTTTACCAGTTATGCAAAAGTCATACAGCACTTCATGGGCTATAGCCAGAAAATTCAAGATATACATTTCATTTGCCATACAAATATTTGAAACATATGGCATATTAATCAAAATCGTTCGAGCCATTTTCAAGAAAATCAAAATTTTCGAAAGATTTGCCATGTAAAAGGTAGTTTAGGGGTGGAGCAATTTTCTTCAAAATCTTCGTGTTGCAGGCTTGAAAGACATGAAACTTAAATACCAACTCTGATTTTCAACCAACTTTTCGTTTTTGGAGTTATGCTGTCAAAAGACTGACAGACACACACACACACTAAAAATGCTTTTTTTTTTTTTTTTTTTTTTTTTTTTTTTTTTTTTTTTTTTTTTTTTTTTAATTCAGTGTGTCACAAAACATGCGTTTTCGGTGAAATTTCTAGATCAAATTTTTGGGTGGAATAAAATGCTTCCTCTACTTACTAGTAGTACTCAATGCTGCCGTTAAACCGATATGCTATTTCTCTAGTAAGAGAAATTTTATTTGCTACTCTTTTGTTTTTTGGGCAGTGTCTTCAAACTAAATTACTATATGAAGGATCAAGTAGACTATTAATAAAAATGAGCGAATGAACTTGTAGCATCCCACGAAAAGAAGAGAGGTTCAGAAAAACACATCCATCAGGTAGCCAACCCAAAACGGACTTCGAACATGACCGCATGACGTAAAAAGCAAATTAGTCTTACCTTATTATGTTGTTGAAATTTAGCTTTGCGTCTAATATCTACAGTTGATCTGAGTCAAGCTTTGATGATTTACACCTTTATAACGAGAATGAGGCACTCTTCCCGCACAAAAAAGGAACAAGAAGGAAAGGGAAAAAGAAAAAATAGGAACACTGGGATACTGCAACAGTATTTCAAATAACACATACAGTAATGGGTACCTTTTATTTCTTAAACACTTATCCGTCATAATTTTTCTTCAGCTGGTGTTATTCCCTTCTGCCTAGAATCTGGGAGTCTGAAGGATATCTTGAATTCAATGTGAATACCCTAACTAATACCACTCAACTGTACAATAAATGAACATCGTCCCTGATGAGCAGCTGTTCCTAAGGCTAAAAACAACCCATGGGACCTGAGATGAAAACACATAAATGGGAAAAGGAACTAAATAGTAAAATCCTGCTGGAATCCTATCCTCAAAGTTCCTTGGTTTCTGTAATTGAAGGATTAAGATGACTACCTCTAAACTTCGGCTGATACGACTTCGCAAATCAGCTGCTTCTAGAATAACACCAACTTTTCTCGGCAGTTTGAAGCCTTATTATTTTATACTGGTAATACAAATTCCGAAATTCGCTTTTGATGATTATAGACTACAGTTTTATTCTTACAGTTAGTAAACTAATGTCTGCATGAGAACTTGGAGGTAACATTATTCCTGAACTGGTGTTCATGAACCATGATTATACGAAGGTTGGAACTTTAATAGTGGCAACTATTTATTTACAAGTGATACAGAAGAGATATATGTTACCAAGCATTACTGTCATTTAAAATACTCACCAGCATTGCGTACAACCAACTGCCAGCGATATGAAAGTAATAGAATACCCTTAGCAGCACTGATTCTTTGGATATATTGAATGGAGGGGTCTATTGCCTGGCGAATCTGTGGAGCACTTCTGAAGTGAATGCCACGAACAGGTTCCTTCTGGATGGTACGGCACTTCCCAGCTCCATCGACTAAACAAATCAGCCACAGCTTGGGCTGCATGTGTCCGAGATCGTCGCATTATAGCCCTTTCTACATTTCCATGAAATCATGCAGAACCTATTGTGATGCAATTTTTATCTTGCCCAGGCGTTCCTTCAGAATGTGAAGCACAGTTGTATGTGCTAATCCAGTTTCTTGGTGAGCTAATGAAGCGTATAACGTTGATCAATGACCAGTAATGCTGCTAGAGCATGCACATCTGCTTCACTGACGTTAGGATGACCTGGTCAAGGCATGTCTGCCACATTTTGGCGTACTTTGTTGAAGGCATTTACCCACCATAACTGTGAGGCAATGCAGATTCCCTACAAGCATCTTGAAGAATTTGATGGCACTGTCGTGCTGTGCAACCTCTGGCACATTCAATCTTTATTCAACTCCATTGTTCCTGTTTTGAAAACTGACATAGACCGCTAGCTCACACGAGACTATTTCTCTTGCAAATGCACATGCGCGTGATTTGAGAAGGGAGTGTTGATTGCTCAGAGGTAAGCTAGGTATGCAACTAACGTGCGTTATCACTGACAATATAAGGTTCTGTTGCATAGCGACTCTGCAGCAGTTCTAACCTTCGCAGCTTCTATCTTAACTTTAGGTTTTTCACTACATTGCATAAATAAATTAATTCTAAAGTGGTTTCCTGTTCTCTTTCCAAATATTATAAGTAGTGCCGACAACCAACTTATCAATAAAGTTCTGGTAAAATACCGAAATTTTTATGAAGACGCTCACAAAAGGGTAACAAACTTTCACAAAACATGTTCTTTTAAGAGTTTCTCACCTCACTTTAAAAATTTGATGATTTATCCCGCTGGAGAATAGTGGTCAGTGCAAAATGAATTACCGTTTTCATTACAAATAAATGTACTTCACCTTATATGTTTTTAAAATTTTGTCACTCACACCAAATGTATACTTTACATCTTGCTTTCACCAAGCTCGCAGAATCTACATATTGTTTTTAACTTTTTATGCTTATCATGTAATGGATCACATTTCTGTTCCAGGTTAATATTCAATTTTCTTTTCCTTTAAGTGGAGTTACCTTAGGTATTTCTTTACGTAGCATTTGTTAGAATAGAGAGTAACCCCCCTAACTTCGACGGCCATATTCCTTGTAATAGTAGGGCTTTTGTAGGAATTTTTCCTATTATTACAGAAGGCTCAAAATGGAGGAACTCGAAAGCTGTGTTTTTCTAATGCTATTATATGGATGTCAGACGCGGGCTCTCAAAGCCAAAGAGAGAAACACTCTTCAGGTATGCCAAAGGAAAATGCACCTCGATGCACAAGATATCAAAAACAATAGACATAGCACAACAGGCTATGAAGACTAAATGGAAATGGGGCGGCCACGTGATGAGGCTGCAGGACGATAGATGGACAGCACGAGCTACCACATGGGACCCCTACATCGTCGCGAGGCTCCCAGGAAGACCAAGACGCAAATGGTTGAACTTATTCAGAAAACAAGAAGGTAGACAGCGGACCAGCATAGCCAGAAGCAGAAAGGAGTAGAAAGCACTAGAACTACAACTAAGTGATGATGCGTAATTCAATATGTAGTGTGCATTAAATGCGGTATCTACCCTCTTACGTGGACTAGCTCACCGTGTGAGTCTTTAAAAGCAGTTACCCCTACTTGTAGTAGGCCTTTGCCCTCAATGGGACATCACAGGCTAGTTTCATTCATTACTGAGTGTACTTTCACGAATTAAGCATTTTTTCACTGAATTTCATTTAACTTAGGTAATTTGTTGCAAGTAAAGTAAGGTTTGAAACACTGTACATAAAGTGATTACTTAACATTTAGAAAGGCGCCCCCCCCCCCAACACTTCCATGGAGCTAATGAGACACTGGTTTCATCTCTTTTCTTTGACTAGAATACCAACATCTGGTGTGTGTTCTTTGATTACTGTGGTTTAGAACACGTTTTTATTCTTATTCTCATTTGTTTCTCTTATTCTCACACGGTGTTTTTAAATGCACACACCAAAGTACTTTATGGCGAGAAGTTAGTTCTTATATGTAGAAACATGCTAAAATATGCAAAATTCAAAGCAAGTTTTTGTACAGGTCAAGTTACAGACTCTTGGTTAGCAATATATATCTCAATAACTCACAACAAATGTTAACACGGGTGTATTATAGAACACCTAATGATCACTAAGGTACCTAGCACTGGTAAACGAATACTTAAATGACACACATACTGAAAAAACATTACTACGCTCAAATTCCAAATTAAGGGAACATGTAGGAAAACTTTTAAACTACCTAAAGCTGTTTATGTGCCCATGAAAGAATTTGATAATATTTGTATTAACATTCTAAAGGATAAGAGGTTGAATCAGAAACTGAAAAATTCAATGCCATAGCCGGGATTTGAACCACAGATCTTCCGCTTATCGAGCGGCTGCTCTAACCATTAAGCTACCATGGCCAACTTGCCAGTACGACGTTAAACTCCCCAGCTGATTCGTACTTTTTCCCGGTTAACTACAAGGGAATGTCACATCAGAGATAAATACCCCAAGGGCGACTTACAGTTGTAAGTACTTTATGTCCCGGGTTTAAGTAACCTTTAGATGATAATTATTATTAATTTATGCCAACAAGCTTACTGCTGGTGTTTTTAAACACACAAACCGTGTGTGGGCAATGTACGAATGACTATTAATGTCCTGGGGTAATGTAACATAATGCAATGTAAGTGTAAATGTAACATAATATTATATAAGTAATAATACAGTATAACAGATACAGATAGGAAGAGATACCTTGGAGCACTATTCTGTGGTACCGTAAAGTTACGTTTATTTTATTTTGCCAATTATGAATTTTCATGATAAGTTGTGGTACCAGTGCGATCTTTTCGCTCTATTACTTTACTTTACATTATTTTCACAATACTCTAGGCTCATTAGAATTACTTAAAGCCCTATACAATTGATGGGGAGCGGGACGTGAATCGTTAGTTGATGTGTATTGCTTTATGCTGTACTAATTTTGTTTCACATACTTAACACTAGAACCCCGGCGCTCGCTAGCTACCATTAACTACGGTAGCGGTCATTTTTGACCGTTCGCTTTTTCTTTGCCTTTTCCGTTTACATTTTACATCTTATTTCTTACCAGATTGATATTGTTATTATCAGGTAACTAGGCCCAGTATATTATCGCTAGGTATGTATCAATTATTGGAAAACCGCCTACCTACGGCATACATGCGAATTCTATGCTAAACGTTTTCTCTAATAATCTTGTGGTAATGGAGAGTTAGTTAGGAGAAACAATATTTAATTTAGTAGTATATATAAAAGCACGTACGATGGACATATATCCTTTATTTATCTCTATTTTTCAACAGTATGTTTATTCAAATAAAAAAAAATAGCTCAAATTCTCAGAAAGGCGGAATATAGTGTAATAGTACAACTATGAATATTTGTGATTATGAACATGAGAACTCAACTTTATGTATAATAGAACAAGTAATATTCCAACACACATCTTTATATTAGAAAACCTATTAGAGCATTAGAACTATGTTAGTGCTTACACAGAAAGTTAGTTTCATTGTTATGAAGTTATGCGTTGCATTCTACACACGTAAGAACTTTTCTAGCTTCTGCTGTGCATTTTCCTCATACTGGTTTCTTGCAAATATGACAGGAATTGTTTGCTTTGCTTTGTTCTGTCTGCAGTTATGACCTATTTGACAGTGTCGTCGGCGATTAGGGGTTGGATGTTCTTCGGTAGGATTAGTCTCTATACAACGTTGTCTAGTTCCCAAGTAGGCTTCTCTTAGTTCATCAGTGAGTTGAAGGATGAATCTGCGGCGTGAAAGTTCCTTGCCAGTTATTTCTTGAAACACTATCCAAGCGCTGTTGACAGCGTCCAGTTCATCCAAGGAAACAGTCCATTTCTCATTATTTTTTCTCTCTTGCTTCAATCTCTGTACATTTTTTGATATGTCGAAGAATCGACTCATCAATGAACAACTTCCAAACAGATGTATGACTCCTGTCCCTTACATGTCTCTTAGCATAAGCAGTACGGCCTCCTTTTTTTCACATCATTATGTTGCTCTGTTCTACCAGGATTGTGATTGGGTCGATGATCTGCCACTCAGTACCCTTACCTCTACTGAGAATTTTTGTAAGTGCAGGAAGTTTTTCCTCTTCATGTTGCGTTTTTCAGCCTCTTATTATTGGTTCTGTTGAAGTGGTTGCGTTACCTGAAGCTTTAGTATTACTAGTAGGCATTCTATTTTCACTTACCGCTTGTGACGTAGTCAAATTGGATGGAGTTACACAGTGCTGCAAGTCATATTCAAATGATGGTTGTATCAAGCTATGCCCATACCTTCTTACCTCCCTCGCAGCACGAGAATTAGATAAAATGTTATCCTGAATTTGATTTTCTGAAAATAAATAAGCAAAGAAAATATATATGCATATTGTGTACAAACAAAGAAATGAATAACTACATAAATGCACCTATTAGGAATACAGTTTCATGTTATGTAATATCTAAAGAAAGCAGAATAAAACTTACCATTCCATTCATCTTCACTGAACGACTCATCTCCCGATTGTTCTGATTCAGCTGGAGGTTGATCATCTTCACCACTACCACCTTCTGATTCATCGTCTGATATATCATGAAATATAGCTAGGATTTCATCTGGTTTCAAACCACGAGACATCTTGCAGGCATAGATTCACAACGTACACTACTATAATGAACAGTTGATATGAAGACGGACATAGCAGATTAGTGACAATGAGAAATCTAACGACAGTGCGAGCGAAAGCCTAACAAAATTGTAACGGTCAAAAATGACAGTCTCCGGGGTTCATGGTCAAACATGAAAAAACGCCCACGTAAATAATGACATGCCGAAAATTATTATGCTATATAAAACTAGAGGTTATATCAGGAAAAGTCATAAAAGGCCAAGCTTCGTTTTTAAAAACCGGCGGAACTAAACTTATTTAAATATCAAGAACGGTCAAAATGACCGCTACCGGGGTTCTAGTGTTAAAACGCTATAACAACCAACACAAGTTAAATGTATGTACATGAACCATAAAATTTCAAACAATTTAAATAATGATTCTTTTTTATAACTAACCTCAACTTCGTCTCCACCACAGTCCATTATTATTTAGCTACCAAGCTAGACTGTGTTCTGTCTTTGTGGCATGGTGTGTAGAAGGGAGGGAACTCATTCGGGAAATCCGTCAAGTTCAAACAAATGTTTTCGATGATCCTCATTCTACCGACGGTTTACGTCAAGCAATGCCTACTGCCACACAACGGAGGAACGCCAGAATCACCAGCGCGACCTTCCCGAATTTACTATCTTTGAAGGAAATATTCCACCTCACTAAAGTGCCCATCGCCTGTAACTTGCCAGAGCAGTAATTTCTTCAATTATTCTGCTGCCCAGCATGAAACATCATGCATGCTAGGGAAGTGTTCTGTCAGATCTATGATTATGGCCAGTATAGCTGTCAATCGTATACAAGTAGCGGAATTGATACCTTGATGATCGTATATGCATATCTGAACTCATTCTGATCAAAATGGATCTTCCAAAGAAAGATTCAAAGGAACATTTTGAATTGAAAGAACATCTGAAAGGTAAAAATAAAAAGCTGATGTGTTGTACCCACATGACCTTCTCTACTCTTGTACTAACCATTCTTACAAACTCATTCCTATATCTTCTTCGTGTTAGCTGAGATAAACATTTGTACAAATTATCTTATTGTTTATTTCCTTGTAGCTGCAAGGGGAATATTAGAATACAGCAGGTTTTGAGCGATAGTCAAACCTTTTATAGCTTTGAAACTCCGTTTTCTTTGCACGCTTAACATATAAAAATATGAACAACGATGTTCCATTTTACCAAAGTTGTTTTCCCAAACTGAAAAAAAAATAACAAGGAATATGTCCAAAACAGTTCACTCTATAAAAAAATATTTAGACATAACTTGTGTATTTTAGCGAGATCTACATTTCTTGTAAAGTAAGATTTTGTCTATCTCTTACGGTTTACGAATTATACAAAAGTCATCCAGAGTAAACAGGACTACATAGGCTATAATCAGATAATTCAAAATATACATTTCATTTGTCATAAAAATATCTTAAACACATGGCATTTTAATCCAAATCGCTAGAGCCATTTTCAGAAAAATCAAAATTTTCAAAAAATTTCGATGTAAACGGTAGTTTAGGGTGGGGCTTTTTTCTTCAAAATCTTCGCGCCGCATCCTTGAAAGACATTAAACTTAAATACCAACTTTGGTTTTTAACCGACTTTTCATTTTTGAGTTAAGCTGTCCACACACACGCGTGCACGCACATACACGGACCTTTTTCTTAAAATGCTTTTTTGGATTCAGAGGGCCTCAAAACATATGTTTCCGGTGAAATCTCTACATCGAATTTTTGTTGTGGAACACAATACTTCTTCTACTTACCAGTAGAGAAAGTAATAACTTATTTAGTTTTCATAACTTTTTGTTCTGCCCTGTGGCACTAAAGCCCTTTGAGTGTAGCCTTGGCTTACCGCCCGGCCGCTGTATCCCCCACTTCTTCCCACTTCAGGGAAGAAGTGTCATGAGCGGAGTGCATTGGTGGAGAGTGGAACATGGTCAGCGCCCCGAGCCCTCCCGGCCAGTATATGCGGTCTTTGTAACCGGAGTTGATCAGCCCGAAGTCTGGTGTGAGAGCAAGGAAGTGGATGATATGAAATGATGGCGAAGAATGATAGGAAAGGTGATGATGGAGCAATTGGTGGAATCATGGCGGGAGAAATCAGATAACTCGGAGAAACTCGCCCCTGCGCCGGCGTGTCAACCACACATCCCACATGTGGAAGCCTGGGATAGAACCCAGGTCGCGTAGGTGAGAGTCAAGTGGTCTAACCACTCGGCCACGGCGCGACCCTTGCACAAAGATGTGAAGATAAATATACACAACGACTGAAGGGCATTGCGGCTTAAAATGTATGTATTAACCCTGGCATTACCATTATGCCCACCTTCTGCAATTTTTTAAATTTTCTCTATGAATTTTTTCACTAAAGGCAAGCAGTTGTCAATCACTGTTTTTACTACTGATTTGCGTACTTGTTTCAAATTCTCACTGTTGCTCTTTTTCAGAAACAAAGAAATATCAGGATTTTCATAAAATATTACCCCGTATATCAATCATGTAAAAACTAGAATGAAATAGTTTAACAACGTTAAATATTGCCTTTATAAACATGAAAAGAATATCCAGTTTTAAAGTAAATTTGTTTTACAAATTGCAGAGACATCTTGTTACCAGTGGTGGTCACCTCCGTTGGCAGTACAAGCTCTGTAATAAGGACTGGCATAATATCTAATGCTGTTGTTGTTGTTAGCTAATGCTGGATTTCTGACAATGAACTCATTAATCCTCTTGCTCTCCAATATTTTTCACTGATGGATGGGGCACTAGAAGTGGCCGGGCATATTTGAAGGTGGTCTCGATCCATTTCCTCTTGCAGATCACATAGAGGACAGAGTGGTGAAGAATATATCCCAATTCTGTTTAAATGTTTTGTCAGACAATCATGTCCTGTAATCAACCTGAAGGTTGCAACTGCTGTTTTTCGAGGATGCTCAGGAATTACTGTTTGAATGCTTGGTAGTTCCCATCTTTTATTCTTTGATTTTTCATAGTAATACTTTGCAATAATTTTTTTGAATTCAGAGTTGCCTAATCTTTTAGCTGCATAAAATGGTAGATTAACTATAGATTTTTGTACACCGCTGGTACCCTTTTTTGCAAGAAAATCAGCTTTGTCATTACCATTCAGTCCACAGTGAGCTGGTATCCATTGGAAGACTAGGTGTTTTTAAAGTGCTGTTAGATGGGTAAGGATTTTCCAACATTCTATAATTGTTTGGTTTTTTTGGTGACAACTTGGAAGTAACTACTATAATTGCTGCCCTGGAATCTGAGAATAACTACTTGCTGAAAATGTGAAATTCGGTACAAAAGATTTTGTAGGGCCATTCGAATTGCTTCAATTGCTCCATCAAAGTTAGTAGTTCTATAACATAAAGATTTGTAATAGGAAAAGAGGTGACATGTGACTCCAGCACCTGCTCCATCTTGGTTTGATATCAATGATCCATCAGTATAAATATGGAGCCATTCATGTTCTGGAAATCTAGTATGGATTTTCTCTAATGCCAATACTTTTAGAACACTAGTTGGAGTATCACTTTTCTTAACTTCTTCTGTCAGGTGTAAATAATATGTGATGTCTAATGTATATGTCAGATTGACTTTGGATGTGAAGTTTTCCTTTGAATTAGGAAGGTGTACATTCTTCCGATGTCTTGAATTTTGGAAAGAAAGCTCTCCTGAGTCTTTAGTGTATGTATAAAATTTCTCTTGTGCCATGTTTTGAATGGGAGTCTGATCAACTTTACGTATTGAATAAGAGCCGCTTTTTCTAGTTCATATTCAATGGGGTATTAGTTGGTTAGTATTTCCATAGCTGGTTTTGATAGCACCTGTAATTAATCTCAGACTTTCGTTTTGAAAGATTTGATTTTGTGTGTGTGTGTGTGTGTGTGTGTGTGTGTGTGTGTGTGTGTGTGTGTGTGTGTGTGTGTGTGCTGTTACAAGAACTTCGCTGCAGTAAGTAAATAATGGCTTTATATATACATTGTATGTTGTGTTAAGAGTTGCTCTGGAACATCCCCACTTCATTCCTGTTAGATGTTTTAACAGTGAAAGGCGCCTCTCTGCTCTTTGTATTACGTTTTCTATTTATTTGGTCCATATAAGCTTGGTATCAAATGTAACTCCTAAATACTTTGCTTCCTTTGTTTCTGGTAATTGTTGACCCTCAAAATTTAGTTTTATTTTTAGTGGTTTTTTTCTTAGTGAAAAGATTTGGTAGTTTGATTTTGTTGTATTAACAGTCATTAAATTTTCTTTGGTCCACCTTTGTAAGTTGGTTAAGGATTGTTGCATGGTACTGTACTGTACTTTTGCTTTTTGGTTTGGAAGTCCACATTACTAAGTCATCAGCAAATAGTGCACACTTCACGCCTGATTCTTGTATTTGTTGTGGCAGATCGTTAATAAATATATTAAAAAGTGTTGTGCTGAGCACTGCGCCTTGTGCTAAGCCATGGTATACTTGTTTGTATTTAGATATATTTCTTCCATATGTGGTTGCAATAAAGCGTTGTGTTAGGAAATGACATAGCCATGAAAACATTGGACCTTGTATCCCTATTGTTTTACTTTCTTTAGTAGTTTCGCTCTGCATATAGAATCATATGTACTTTGGAAATCAATAAAAACTGATAAATCATCTTCTTTTCTATTGAAGGAGTCTTGGATTCCTTGACTGAGAAGTAAGACTTGTTCATTTGTAGAGTGGAACTCTCTGAATCCAGCTTGACAAGGGGGTATTAAATTTTGTGATTCTAGAAACCAATTTAACCTGTTTGACACCATTCTTTCCATCACTTTTGCTATTATGCTAGTAAGGAGCTATTGGTCTATAATTTTTTATTTCTGATGCTGCTTTGTCTTTCTTCAAGAGTGGGACAATTATTGCTTTTCGCCATTCAGCAGGTACAGTGGTTTTCCAGGATAGATTGTAGAGTTTCAGTAGTTGT
This sequence comes from Tenodera sinensis, assembly GCA_030765045.1. NCBI lineage: Eukaryota > Metazoa > Arthropoda > Insecta > Mantodea > Mantidae > Tenodera > Tenodera sinensis. The sequence continues at coordinate 38,389,225 of CM060966.1, read as the reverse complement.
TGTTTTTCTGTTTTTCCAAGGTTTTTTATGAACTCTGGATGTATATGATCTGGTCCAGGAGACTTTTTATTTTTTAGATTATTTATTGCAATGTTCAGTTCTTGCATATTAAAATTTTGAAAAAAGATATTACACTGAGTGTTAGGATCACATTCTCTTTCTTGTTCCAAATATTTCTTAAATTCTTTACGTTCCTTTTTATTATTTCTTCTTACTTTATGTGAATTAGCATAATATTTATTGAATGTTTCGGCTATGACTGCATCATTTACTAACATTTTATTGTTATGTATGATAGGTGTGCTGTTGTTTTCTTTCCTGTCCTTGACATTTTTATGAACTTACGAGCTTTGTTACCATCTGTCCTATAATCCATTTTTTCTAAGAAATTATTAAAGTGATTCCTTTTAGCAGTATTAATTTCCTTTTTTTAGTGAGACACATGTTTTTCGCCATATTTGTGTATCCAATATGTTTTTTGTTTTTTCAGCTGTATTTCTAGCTATATCCCTTTGCTATTTCAGTTCCTCTAACTGGGGGTTCCAAAAGGGTTTGAAATTTTTAATTCTTCCACGAGGAATATGTTTTTTGCTGTTTCTAGGATGACTTTACAGAAATTTTTGTTCATATCATCTGGTTGGTCATGCTGCTGTGAGTTTGTTTGTTCTTTAAATTTATGTTCTAATTCAGTTTTATATTTGTTCCAATCTGCGTTTTTGAAGTTCCAATACAGATTCGTAAGACCTCGACTGTTATTTGTATTCTCTAGTTTTATATCAGCAATTACTGCTCTGTGACCACAACTTGGATCTTCTATAACTTGTTTTTTAATTTTTGAAACAATATCTGTTGTAGCTAACAAGAGGTCTGGGTTACTGCCTGCTCCAGAGTAATGTATGAAGGTTGTGGGATCTTCTTTACTATAAATCAGTTCAAAAGTTGTGGTATTCAAAAATTCTTCCACTATCTTCCCTGTAGAATCCACTTTTTCATAACCCCATATTTTGGAATGGGCATTGAAATCTCCAATTACGATTGTTTTATTTAATTGGTCAATAAGTGAGAGATCTGGTTCATTCCTGGAAGGATTGTAAATACTGTATAAATGTAGATGTGTTTTGTTATCCAAAAAATTTAGCTTTATTAATTCACTTTTATCTGTGTTATCCATTTCCTTAACAATTTCAAAGGAGGATTTAATATCCTTTTTTACTCCAACTAATATTCCACTACTTATCTATCTATTTTTGGTTAATAAGTGTAGTAAAAATCCAGTAAAATTGAAGTATTTAAGTTGGTCATTTGTTAGATTTGCTTGTTGTATGACAAAGATATCTATTTTATAGTCAAATACAATTTTATTCAGTTTTACTCTTTTAATATCTAATGTAATTCACGTAAAAAATAATAAAGTACTAGTGTTAAATATTATCTTTAGAAATATTGGAAGATATAATACTACATTTTAAAATACATTTGCTTTAAAAATTACTCACGCATTTTGTTACTATTGATGGTCACAATGTACTCCCCCACCCCTTGGTAGTTATGAAATAAGTGAGTAGTAGTGACGTATATATTCTACTTTCAATTTCACTTGTTCATTATCATTAAAATACTCGCGATAAATACAATTTAACCTTTAGAGTGGAACAGCATATTTAAGTCTGGGAGAGATACTTGAGTTATACATTCACTTTATCTTTTACGCGATAAAATTTAGAAATTACTTCACTCCGTTAAAAGTAATTATTTGTGGGTAACTTAAACACACAATCCTGAACTTGAAGAACTTTTTCGCAATTAATAATGGAGATATATTAATTATCCTGTCATACTAAATCCTGCTCCATTTCATCATGCCCAACTTCGCCGTTGTTTGCATTACATATGCGTCCATCAGTCTTCCAGTGGGAGCAGAACACTGAAAGTTTTCATGACACCATAGTAACTCACACAATCTTGTAGACGATTACCGTACATTACTACATTATATGCCATTCGCACTGCTTCACGGAGCATGTTACCAACCTTCTCTCAGGGATGTGTGGACCTTCTGCCTTTCTTCTTCGACCAAGCAAAGGCGTATGTTAGTAACTATAGGAATAAATTTTTAGATGAAAATAACATTTTTGGTGTTTGATTTATATAATACATTCTACAGACTTCTGTGAATTATTTTGGCCAAATATTTTTCCGACTAAATGTCCATCTTCATTTTAACCACGCTGGGGTGCACACCACTAGTGCCCCCCCCCCCCACAGTTTTGCATTCTACATGAAATTCATCAATTCATCCATTACATTTCAGTTGCTCTGATTTGCATGTATATTTGCGTACATAACCGCAAACCATTCATTTAAAAATTCCAATATATACGATGATCGCATGGTTCATTGGCTCACATGGAAGAATTTATGCTGAAAAGAAAAGGAACTTTAACACCAACAGCTTCATAAAAACAAAAACGTATTTCTCTGCAAGTAATAACATCAATCAGTTATATTAATTTACTTTAAGTTTACTTAAGTGTCAGAAAATGCTACACTCGGACGGTAGGTATTGGCCTGGTTGGGTTGTTGTGCCGGAGGGTTACGTTACTGTGAATTCACCAAACTTTGTTCCATAAACTAATGAGAAAAGGTATATTAGGGCTATCTCACTCAATATTCCTAGTCAACGTGCACCTATACTTTTTACTTTCTCTACTGATAAGTAGAGGGGAGTATTGTATTCCAGCCAAAAAGTCAATATCGAAATTTTCACCGGAAATATATGTTTTGAGACCCCTGAATCCCCCCCCCCAAAAAGCATTTTTACAGAAAGACCCACGTGTGTCTGTGTGTCTGTCAGTCCATGAGCAGCACAACTCAAAAACGAAAAGTCGGTTAAAAACCAAAATTGACATTTAAGTTTAATATCTTTCATGGATGCGACACGAAAATTTTGAAGAAAGTATCCCCCCCCCTAAACTATCCTTTACATGGAAAATCTTTTGAAAATTTTTATTTTCTTGAAAATGGGTCTAACGATTTCGATTAAAATGCCATATGTTTAATATATTATTTGTGTGGCAAATGAAATGTATATTTTGAACTTCCTGGCTATGGCCTATGTAGTCCTGTTTACTCTGGATGACTTTTAAATAACTCGAAAAGCGTAGGAGATAGACAAAATGTTACTACTCAAAAAATGTAGATCTCGCTAAAATACACAATTTATGTCGAAATACATTTTTTATAGAGCGAACCATTTCGGAGATATTCCTTGTTATTTGTGTCAGTTGGTGAAATGGAACATCGTTGTTCATTTTTTATATTTTAAGCGTGCAAAGAGAACGAGATCTCAAAGCTTTAAAAGATTTAACTATCGCACAAAGCTTACTTCTAATATTCCCCTTGCACCTACAAGGAAAAAAGCAATAAGATAATTTGTATAATTGTTTATCTCAACTAATACAAAGAAGATATAGGAATAAGAGTTTATAAATATTGTTAGTACAAGAGTAGAGAAAGTCATGTGAGTTCAACGTACTTTTTATAATACAATGATTATTCATTAATTCACTTTCCTTATATAAACATGTAGAAGTGTTTGTAATATCTAACGCAAGTTTCGAAGAACTATGAATGTCCTGGTGTTAATCAAATATGCAAGTGACAAATTAAATAGGGAATTGTTTATTTATTTTATAAAAACAATAATTTCATAACTACGTATCCTATTGAACTTAAATTTCCTAGACTTAAGCAACAGTTAAATTTTACAAAAAGATCAACACGAAATTGGGGAGCTTGAAAATTTATTTGCAATATTTACTGTCTCAAGACAATTATTATGAATAGGCAGGTGCAGGTGCAGGTGCAGGCGCCCACCGCGTCTATTGCTTTACTTGGAAAATATGAATTGCATAGGCGTACTCATCTTGAATGTATTGACTGCGTTGCATGCTTTGTAGCGTAACAAAATTACCAACTTTAATGTATAATTAAATTAGCTCCATAAAATGGCACACGAGTCAACAATAACATAATAACTAAGAGACAAAACCATGAATTCCGTTCCCAGAAACATTTACTACCCTGAATACCGAATGGTTGGATTGCAGGGTTCAGTTCTTTTAACAGCCTTGGCGAGCTGCTAAGACATTCTCCACACATGGAGAAATACGAGAAATGCATTCACCACATCCAGTGCATTCAAGGTGAGAGCAACTTTTGTCCAGTGCACATCAATTAATTTTGTTCAAAATGTTCAAGTTATTGGAGACTGAATGTGATGTTATATTAATTTTACTTAATAAACGGCTTCATTCACGTTCATTCTGTGATAAATCAGAGTTAGAAAAGCGGGTCCTGCTCCCCATTTTTAAGGAAAAAAGCGTTGCAAAGCAAGTGTCCAACAGTAGCATCTTAAGGGGTGACATTCCACTCCGTGGTTTTCATTGAAAATGTTCATTTACATTAGTGTAAATCAATAATTAGGAATACATTCCTGTTATTACTGTGTGGAACATTGGGCACAGCTTGGCTGCTGGATCCTCCACTCAGCCACTGCAGGCGTCAGGAACAGGATCCAGTATTACAGAGTGGGACATGGTCGCCGCTCAGGTCCCTCCCGGTCAGTATGCGGTGTTCGGAAGCCTGGTGTGAGAGCGAGGAAGTGGATGCTATGAAAGGATGGTGCAAGATGAAAGGAAAGGTAATGTTGGAGTAGATGGTGGAATGATGGTGGGGGAACCCGGAGAAAACCCGCCCTCCACCACACATACCACATGCGGACGCTGGGAATAGAACCCAGGTCGCTTTGGTGAGAGTCAATCGGCTAACCGCTAGGCCACGGGGCGGCCGGACACTGAATAGGAATTTAAATTTAAAATTATTATCTGACGAAACTGACTGTTTCAGAAGATCCACTACACTCTCTAAATTACAAAAAATATCTAACAAAGTGATAAGACAAACCATGAAAGTTCAAAATTTAGGTTTTATAAGATATAAACAACTAGAATGGGGCATGTCCACAGAATGCCTAAGATAATATTACCAAAATAAATTTTAGGATGGAACCCACCTGGAAGAAGAAGTGGTTCAGTTAGACTTAAATGGACAGAAAACATTAAAAGAGGAATGGAGGAATTAGGCATGGGAGGATAGAGAGGAATAGAATAAGAGGATAAAAGTTTGACCTTTGGATAAAGGAAGATGTTTTAACATTGCAAATCTGTTTATAAACAAATAAAATGTTCATTTCATGCTCTGTTATTACCTGAGTTTAAATTCGAAATAAAACACATAGATTCCTAGATGCAAATTTCGATATTTTATTAATTACATTGAACATTATTTAAACGCATAAAAAGACTAAACAGTTCGTAGTTGAAAATTTGTTTAAAGTAAAAACAATTTTCCGTATCAAGTGGTCCAATAGAAACTAACGAACAATTCCATGGACTCAAACACTAAGAGAAGCGAAAACTCTGCAAACCCTAATAACAACAAAGTATGATTATGATATGAAGTTCGCTGAATAAAACAGACATGCTATTATCAGGATAATTGCACTATATGCAACATGAATGTTCATACTAATGTAACACTTTCTATTAATGCTCTCGTTACCATGCTGTAACGCTTCTTGCATGTGCTGATGAAATAAACCAATCGCACATGGAAATACAATTATTTATATTTATTCTATTTGCAAACAGTCATGGCATATGATGACAAAAACGTGACCTAGTCACTTTTTATCTGTTTCGATAAATATAGCGACTATTTATTCACTATGGTGTGTGTAACAACTATTTTTACTTTCTCTACTAGTAGGGGAAGTTATATTCCACCCAAAAAGTCCATTACGAGATTTCACCAGAAATATATGTTTTGAGGCCCTTTCAATCCAAAAGGTGTGTGTGTGTATGCGTGTCTGTCAGTTTATGGGCAGTATAACTTAAAAACGGAAAGTCGGTTAAAAACCGAAGTTGGTATTTAACATCTTTTACGGACGCAACACGAAGATTTTGAAGAAGTTCCTTTAACCTAAACTACCACTTACATGGAAAATTTCAGAAAATTTTTATTTTCCGAAAGTGGCTCTAAAGATTTTGATTAAAATGCCATATGTTTGAGATATTTTTATGATAAATGAAATATACATGTTGAATTTTCTGGCTATAGCTCATGTCGTCCTGTTTACTCTGGATGACTTTTGCATAACTGGTAAACCGTAAACCGTAAGAGATAGACCAAATCTTACTCTACAAAACAAGTATAGATTTTGCTAAAACACACGATTTATGTTGAAATACATTTTTTGTAGAGTGAACCATTTCAGAGATATTCCGCCTTATTTGTGCGAGGTTTGGAAAACAAATGAGTGAGTGAGTGAGTGTATTGGGTTTAAGGGCCCGTCGACAACTTGGTCATTAGGGCCCCTGGAAAACAAATGAACATCGTTCATTTTTTATATGATAGCCGTGTGAAGATTTGAAAGCTTTAGAAGATTTGACCATCGCTCAAAGCCAACTAATTTCCATATTCTCCTTTTCCTACAAGGAAAAAAGCAATAAGGTAATGTTCGCAAATATTTACCTCAACTAACACGAAGAAGATATAGGAATAAAGGTTTGTAAGAATGGTTAGTACCAGAGTAGAGAAAGTCATGTGAGTGCAACACATCAGACTTTTTTTACTTTCCTACTAAGTGCACATAAGCTACTGCATTGCAAGAAAAATTGAAATACCACATTTGAGGTCCACTGAACAAGTCTTTTTAAAAAAGTTTGAAGTGTGTGCGTGTTCGTGCGTGTGTTTGTGTGTGTGTCTCTGTCTCTCTTTGTGTGCCTCTGTGCTTGTGTGTGCGTGTGTTTACATGTGTGTGTTTGTGTGTGTCGTATTTGTTCGTGTGTGTCCGTGAGCAGCTTAACTCAAGAACGAAAAGTTGATTGAATGCCAAACGTGTTTTGTATTTATGTTAAGCACATTTTAAGGATACAACAGGAAGGATTTCAAGAAATCCCTCCTTTCAGTTACCTTCTTAGATAGAACATGTTTTGAAAATATTTATTTTCTGGAATAACGTGTCTAACAATTTTGGCTAAAATACCATATGTAACGATAAATTAAATTGTGTGGTTCCATGGATCTCATGGAACCACACAATTTATATGAAGTATTTTCCTGTGGAATTAACCTCTTTCTAGATATTCCTTGTTATTAGTTTCAACATTAAAATACCTAAGTTTCTTAAATGGAAAATTGTGTTTCCCTTGTTTGCTCGTTTGTTGGTTCCCTCAGCCTAGTCATGCAAAGAAAACGAATTTCAAAGCAACCACATTATGACCAGCTCTTAAAAGATTTGACTACCGCTTAAGCTTACTGTATACCTCTATATATATGCTCGCTACAAGAAAATATGTAAAAACATGATTTCTCCAAATTTGTAACGCAACGGGAAGTAGACAGAAGAACAGGATCATTTCATATCTACCACTTCCTCAATCTCACACTAGGCTTCGGGCTGATCACCCATCCTGGTTCCTCAAGACTGCATATACTGGCCAGGAGGGCTCGGAGCGCTGACCACATCCCACTCTCCAACACTGGGCTCCGCTCATTATGCCTGTAGTGGACAGAGGTGGGGACTCAAGCGGCCGGGCGGTAGGCCAAGGTTACACTCAAAAGGCCGTAGTGCCGCAGGAGACAGGATAGACAAAAGAATAAGCTTTTTAAAGAACAACTTGTTGAGGAATGTCATGTGAATCTACACATCAGTCTTTTAGAATTTTAAACCCTGTGGCAGTACAAATCAGTATGCTTTTTGGTGCTTACGCATGCTGCTGTAGCCCAAGGGGCCAGTCCTTTGGTCCATACAGATCGGTGAAGAAGAAATTACATTTTTTTTCTCAGACTTAGTAGATCTTTAGATCTCCTTGCATTCAAGACCTTATCGAAGTTCTTATGGAGAATCTTGGAATGTTTGTAGCCTTTGGCTGCAATACAAGGACACTATTGTCCCCTGAATGCAGGTGTTTAGATGTTAACCTTATTTAGAGGAAATATGTAACAACATATTGATGTCATAATATGGATATAGACACCACAGCTAAAGTGGGTATAGAATTTTAAATCCCTCTGTGAATTCCTTTTGTAGCATATGCAAAGTCTATTGAAAATTAACAGAATATTATTAGTATAACCTCAATAGAAAGGTAAAATGTTTATATTCTCATCTTTGTACAATTTTTCTTATTGTTACCTTCTGATTTTGAGTGACAGTTAACGAGCTTCGGACAGGTCGGAAAATCTCTATTTAAACGATATAAACGTGCACTTTCTCAGAAACTATAGATAAAAAAGTTTGAAATGTGTCATGGGTTAACTATTTCTGACTTCTGTAACAAAGGAATTTAAAAAAAAAAATGACTAGTTTTCAGGTTGTAACTATTCTTACAAAAATTGAACAGCAAAATAAAACCTGTCTAAATATTTCTTTGGATGTAAGGCTCCAAACACTTTAAAGTTTACAAAATATGAGAAGCCAGAGTTAAAATAGGTACAATACTTCAGTGAGTATATCTTTAAGTTTGAACAATTTCTGGCAAATAGCAGCTGAAAAAAGCTGCGCTGTATTCTTAAAAAGTACAAATTACGGGAATGAATAATGGAAGTTAACTTTTGTGATGTACGTGGTCACCACTATACAGTGTTCTATTTTAATTTATAAATGAATTAGATACAAGACAATAATATGCCGTATTATTATTCACTGAAGAGGATAAATTCCGTAGTTTAAGAGCAATGACAGAAAAATTGAAATTTAAATATTCCAATTTTTTTCGGAGCCCTTAAGAAGAAAGTCTGAAAGGCAGTTGGCCTCCGTGGTCTAGAGATAACATGCTAGTCTTCGGTTCCTGCGGAGGGTGATAGATTTTTTTCGGGAGTCAAACTTCTTAAAGTGCCTGTTAGTCCCGTATCATTGACTTACGGCATGTAAAAGAACTTCAAGTGTGATAAGAAGGCCTCTGAGCAAAATTAAGCGGTCCTTCACGCTGGAAATCACACAGTTAAAGAACTATAAATAAAAACTGAAATGCGATTAAAAGGAAATTGTTACCACTTTGCGCTTTTGTAGTACTAGCTCTTAGGTAACATTATTTTTAAAATGCTGTCACAAAATGCAAACTCCAAATAGTAGAACACTCATGTGTACCACAAATTGCATATTGTCGTGTAAGTAAGTAAATTGTATCCTGAGAGGACAAATAGTTCTGAGTAACTTGCGAGTCTCACATTCAGAAGGTACTGGGTTCCCTACCCTAAACTACCCATGTTGGGGTTTACATGGTTTTCCTTTTATAGAAAGGAAATCATGATAGATAAGAAATCACTCCAGGATTCACCTAGAGTGTAGGTGAATTCTGGAGTGATTTCTTATCTATCATGATTTCCTTTCTATAATATACCCTTCATTCGGTTTCCTTCTCATATTTCAAGCGTTGTTCTACTTTTCGTGGCGTATGGCAGTGCCAGATAGATGGAGCGGGTGCCTACTCAATGGAAAGAGTGGATACTCCGCGAGAGAGTATACCAGAGGGCTGCTCTGTCAACAGGTCGTTTATTGCTCTCCCTAGTCAACGCAGCAGGACGGGTCTTCCAGTCTGAAATCGTTAGGAACTTCTGTACATCTTTGTGGCCAGACTACCTGCGGTCTATAGCCTCCTGTAGGTCCTGCAATTCGTACCGCGCGAGGTATACCCATCCGTTGTATAACCTATATCCACCTATACCAATGTATATCAATACATTTTATTCTGCCATATTCATACTTGATTCCTTTTTTTCTGCAGCCTAACTAGAAGGGTTATACCTTTGTTCTGTGCTTCCTTATTATTAAAGTAAATCTTGCTCTAAATAGACTGCTCAACGTGATTATTGAACCATATCCTAGTGTCTATCGATACATCACATACTATTGAATATATACTTCATAACATCATATACGGTACAAACAATCTTAGTTTTTTTTTCATTCAAAGGTGAATCACACATTTTCCCTCTATTTCTTTTGCGTTGCTTTAACTACTTGTCATGTCGCGACGGATCTTGGGACATACTCGTAGACCGGTATGTGGCGGAAAGTTAGCCTTCAAGGTGTCATCCGTATAGCATACCATCTTGCTTCGTCACGAGTCCACAGAGGGATCAGTGCAGGTCAACTGTACCTCCACCTCTGTTATGGGCAGATGGTATTAGGATGCCATTCAGTCTACATGTTTTGACAGTTAGGTTTCAAGGTCTCATCTCTATATCAGACCATCTTGCTTCGTCACAAGATCATAGAGTGAGCAGTGTGAGACCTGTACCTCAGCCTCTGCGGCGATGACAAATGACATTAAGGTGCCATATAGTTTATCTGCTTTCATTATCTCTGGATGGATGGTACAGCATTCACGATTAACATCTTCTATTGTATTGTTTTTGACTTAAGCTGGAACTGTGGGCCCTGATATTAAATATCCAATCCAGTATTTACTTTGATGACTGAGAGAAACCAGGAAAAAAAAAAAAAAAAAAAAAAAAACAGACTGGTCGGCCCACTGGACTTGAACCTGGGAGCTTCTGAATGCGAGCCACAGGCGCTTCTGCATGAGCCATGTGGCTAGGTTAAAATCACATAGTTCTTTTTATTTCTGATCACAAATCTTAAAATATGACTGACAACGTTATTGCAAAGTGTTTCACACAGCAAATTACTAGCAAGTTGACGTCCTCTGAGGAAATGAGGCCTGTTTCGAATCAAAATATCTATGTGCCTTGGAAGGGAGTTGTGACCTGTTAAAGAGGAATGAGCAGAGCAAACAACTGTAAGAGTAATTGCTGAAATCTTTTCCGCACATACCCACGGAACAGTCGTGGAGAAGCTTTGTATAAATCACCGTCAAAGCTATTTAACTATAGTTTTAATGCTTTGTTTTCCGTACAGACCTTAGCAAGAATAACGGTAGCGAACCTGTGTATCATCTCATAAATCCTTCATTAGCCCCTTGCTAACGCGGTCGCAAATCCTGAACGCTTTTAAGCCCTCTTTTTTTCCTGATCAAATGCTAACTTATGTATACTGACTTGAAAGAACAGCAAATAAAGATGCAAAATGGAAATATATGTATGTTGTTTTTGGAGGTAATCCTCCTGTTCAGTGACATTTTCCGCATGTAATTTAAGGAAGGTTTTTCTGTCCTCGAACCAGTTTTTTGTGAATATCTTTAAATGCCTTTTACGACAGTTACCTCAATTAAAATTCAGCGCATTTCTAAAAATATTCATCCTGGCAATACAAAATGTAAAAATCAAAGGTTCGTCATCCAGAAGATCTAAAGTAAACATAGAAGCATCTGCATTAGGACATTCACAAATGGTAAAATACAAGCAACAAACAATATCCTTTAAGTCATTATTAAGATATATGCATCAACAGTAGAAGCGGGACTACACACAGGTTTTGAAACTCGTAAATCACGCAGAAAGTATAAAAATGTATGCGATGTCATAAAGGCCTGGATTATACAATGAATAATTAAAATTTTCTCGAATGCTGCTGTGACTTTAAACGACTTTGTAGCCCTTCCAGCTTAGGTGTTGTTTATAACTCACAAGAACTCCAATTTAAGAAGTAACATCCCCTACAGAAAGTGGGCCGAAATTTATAGAAAAATTTAGCTCTTCATAATTTTTCGTGTAGTGGTAGGGAACATCCATACAAATATTTCAACACAACGATCTTGATCGTAAATGCATTTTTGTGGGTCTACAGAGTAAAAAGCTGCACGACAAAATGTTGTTTACTATGGTAAGTTTTAGAGGACTAAAGGCCGGAGGAATGTGCGCTCGCATGCGATGCAGGTTAGCTGGACGCAGAGTATGAATAACGTCAAAAGTACAGCACGGGCATCAAATGTGCAAACGGGTGCCGCTAGAAGCAAGAGTTGATAACAACGTATCGTAGTACTCTGTGAGCTAGTGAAGCATTGTTTTGCAAGTGTATGCGGATGCAAGGTCAAGCAGTAGTATAACGCGACTGGTTTGTTTCTTCTTGTACGTGCAGTGATAAGTGTTCTTTAGTGTCCATATGATGCTTGTAGGTTGTGCTGCAGTGAGGTGGTTTTCATGGCCAGGCTGTACCTATCTGCAGTTGTTTACGTGCGCGAGCTATAACAGTAAAGTCCATGTGCAGTATACCTATGGAGTCTACTTGTATGGAGCTTTCCTACTACCACACGAAAAATCTGCACTAATTTCGGTAACACCTGTATATATAGAGCATCACTCGCTGATTTTGCGTGATGATAAATAGAAATATCACGAATAAAAATGTCCATTAAAATGCATCTATCGTGAAATGTAAATTTAAGGTCCTACAGTGCCTTCCCATGCTAAAGGCCAATATTTCACCCATAATTTTGTCTGCAAACTTGTGACTCGACCAGACAAGTTGCTTCAGGATCGTATAATTCAACTGATCGAAAGTTTACCGCTCATAGGCTATAAGGAGTTAATTATCTAGTTAGCTAAGTGCCACAAATGTGTCTTGAAATATTTCACACAACTTGTGACTGAAGATTATGGCATTATTACGTAATAATAATGGAGTTATTCTCTACAGCTCTATAGTATAATGAATTACATTGAAGAGCAAATAAAGTTCCATTTTTCCTTCCAAGCAAAATTCTTAGAAATCGACTATCATAGCCGAGGAAGTTCCAAGGTAGTAAATAATATCCATCAGTTTTTATCTCACATTCTAAAAGAAGTAACCAACAAAACAGAAATGTAGTGAGCTTGCTAAACTTTGTATTTTACCAATACGAAATTAGGATTTTAATTAAATGGTAAACGTTGTGCGTTTCATCAAGCTTCTACATAGAAATGTTAGTTAACTTTTAACGTCAAAGACAACTGAGAACAACAGCTCTTAGAAGGCAGTAACCAATCTATGTGGCTTGTGAATGCGCCGTGATGTATTTTTGTCTACGCATCACAGGCTGTGTGTCAACAACAAAGAACTAGTTAGGTCCATGTGCTTTTAGCTCTCTTTGAGGTTGGAATCATGAAGTGTACTGAAGGAAATCCATATGCACAGGAATTAATGGTTGCCATTAATTTTAGAACTCTTTTCTTATACTGTGTGAGAAAGCGCACGAACATAAGTTAAAGAATGCTAATGCAGTCTGGAGGAAAATCTGCGAGTAATGTCATTGAAATACTTGATGCAGTTCCAATAAGCAACTGTGGCGATCTTATGCCAACATAAAACGCAGTACCAAAATATTTCCAATAGTTTAAATCTGCATGGTGCACACTACACTGAAATCAAAGTGTGCAAACGTATGTTATCACTGATTGGAGACCAAGTAGAGCCAAGAAGTAACGTTTGCTGCATGAAGCAATTGCTTCGAAAATCTGTAGAACAAAGCCACAAATGTGAGCTTTGGAGGTTCCAACATTTAACATTAAATGAAAAGATACCAGGAATATAATGTGACAAAATGACAAAGTCCAGCGGCTTTTATTTTTTTTATTTTATTTTATTTATTTATTTATTTATTTTTTTTTTTTTTTTGTAATTTTATTTTTGTTCTAAAACTAAAGCACAAAACACAGTTTTATTTTACCGTCACAATCTACAATTCTTCGTGATCTTACAACTCATAACTGTTCTGTCTTTTCGAAGCCTTGACTCACAGTTGTCTGTCTCTCAGTTCTGTCTCTGTCTCACAAACAACTGATTTTGGTGATAAAATCACTCAACACTCACTTCCAGACTAACTCCGACGTGATGTATCAATATCCCAAACTCTCTCCGTGGACACATACAGTTCTCTGAATTCTCCCAGCAATCTTTATACGGGAAATGAACAGCAGAGATTTTTTCTCGAAATTCACAAACAAGTCGGCAGTCAGAGGTCTCGCGAACGTTCCAGAAACTCCATTGTTCCACCACGCCGGTTGTTGTCAGTCACGTATTCACAAGCAGTGGCGTGGCGTAGCTTGATCTTGGCTTGCTTTGATGCCCTGGCAGGCGTTACAGTAACTTTGCACTCTTAACTTAAAATAGGTAGTTGCTGTAAAGTTATTCTCTCGGCCGCTTTGGAAGTTCCTCCTTTTGCAGGTATTCAAAATTATTACGATTCGAATCCACTCTTCCACTAGAAATGGCATTCTTAACTGCCAAATACAGCAAAGTTTCATAAACAACTTGGTTTGCCAGAGTGTTTTTTCAACATTTAACATGTTTTAAACGTCCCAAGTCAGAGCCATGCCAATGTTAACATTGAGTTTAACCATTCGATGAAACAGAATTTAGCTTAAGTGTTAAATTAGTTTAAGATGTGTTACAATTTAATAATAGTGAAAAAATATGATATCTTCTTATACGTTATTGAATAAGTGTCATATATGGTGGAAAAACGTATTATGTTTAAAAATGCAGGTGCTTTCTGCATGCTAATATGTTAAATATCGCATTCGGGTACCTAAACAAAATATTTAAGAAAAAAAGCGTTAACTTCAACACAGTTTCAAAATTTTAATACCCATAAGTGTTGCCTTTTTGGTGGTTGAGTTAATTAAAAATACAATACGTCACATAAGTTGTCGCAGAAAATGACGTAAGAAATAATAGTGTTGATAATTTGTGTGTGGGTACGCTTCGATAGCTGTACAATTTACCTTAACCTAGTAGCAACGTGTTCAGTAGGGTTATAAATGGGAGATTTTAATCTTCAAGAGTTCATATATGAATAAAACTCAAGTTTGAATTCTTCCTTAGATGTACATCTTGCAACATGGTTTCCCCTTCTTCCACTGTTAAAATATAGTATTTTGTACCATATTTTGGGTACAAACACCGTTCGGAAATGATTTACAATTGCGTTGTTTTAAAGAAAAAAAAAATACCGTTCCATCTACGGGCACGTGGTCTCGTAGGACAATGAACAGACGCAATACTGGATGGTATCTGTAATGAGAGTGTATAATGAATGATCAGCGTTTGTTTGTTAAGTAGAGAAACGCATGCTGAACATGGAAGGTGGCTATCAAGGACAACGATGGACAATATCGTGGAAGGAAGGAGTCAGAAAAGGTGAGTAAAAAGTGTGTGCATAGTCTTGGATAAAGAAGGCCCAAGCCCACTTTGACCTTTAGCGCCATTGGAAGAAAAAGAAGAAGAAGAAGAAGAAGAAGAAGCATCTATAATGACAAAGAAATAAAATGCTTGGAGTACATAAATGTAATACACAACCTTCCATGAAGAATGCACTAAATAGAAAGCTTTATTTTCGTGACCGAAAGTGGTTTGTGAATATTTGCAGCTGTAAAATTCCATCGCTTTCGCTTTTGACTCACGGATTTTACAGCTGGTAGTCACGACACAAAAGTATAATCGCCAGAATGAAGAAGCTTTAGTTCATCTGCAGCTTTAAGTTTCTCTGTTGTCTGGCACACACCAGAGCCGCGCCTGGAATTACGGAGCATAAAATTAAATGATATGAATGCTGAGTGAGAAGGGTTATTATACATAACTGCTGTCCTGCAAAAGCAAATGGACAAACACCGCGCTACACTGTAAACAAGGGAAATGCGTGGCGAATAACGAAGTGAGGCACAAACTGTCCTTTTGAAACGGGCCACCCGAAGCGACAAAATCTCCAGAGGGCCCTGAATTCCAGTTCGCTTTGATGTTGCGAAATTTATTGCAGTTTCGAGGCTCCACGTCCGACCGCTACACCATCGGTCACGTGTTGCACGCTATCCTCGGGGATTTTAACGCTTTACACACATACACACACACGCGCGCACACATACACATATACGCACACACACACATACAAACACACACACACACACACCTCTCAAACGTGCCGGGGCAAATGAATTATACATGGTTCATAAGGCACAAGGGCCCGCCTCTAAAGTTCTGTTCTGTTACAAGCTCTACACATAAAAGGTCCTGATTCCAATTGTCAAACCCGAACTCTAATTGCCACAAGCGAGAATAGAATTGTGATCTTTTTAGCACACCATAATCCAATACGTACGCGCAGCAGCTAAACTGGGCTGCTTGCCTTTTGTAGAGAACAAGTAATACAAAAATGTCATGGGGCTGACACTTTCGCTATACAGAAATTAGAGGCCGAAAAAATGGTATCGGTTGTTATCAGGTTAATTTTATACCGCCCTTCTGAAACAATGCAGTGCAGCACAATTAAGATGGTATTACTTTTGGATTTTCTATTGAACTTCATGCATATATTATTCAAAGCTCCTCAACAATGTAAGGACACTTTATTTTAAACGTGCAGTTAAGTACTATCACGTTTGTTGAACACTAAATGAACAGTTTGTCCCAGGAAAAGGACATACAATTTGCGATCGGCGTTCAATAAAATATTCCCAAGCTCTTGAAGCTATTTGAAGTCTTAGAAAATAATACTTAGTTGATCTTAGCTCCTACATAGTTTAAAAAAAAATCCTAGGGCAGTTCATTCTGTTCAACATCTGCTCACAGCCCTCTATAACTATTCCTATTTGTAATAAGGAAGGTATGACTGTAGAACTCCATTGTGAATGTAGGCGTGTCTTTAATTGGTCATTACGTATAACTATCCCTTGATACAGATCCGCCATTTTATCTCATTATTAAATTGCATATTACGATTGGTGCTCATTTGACACGAATTTTGGAAGGGTGCGTGTGGAATGTGCACTCGGGCAAAAGGTTTATAGATTGTGTAGAAACCTGGTGAAGTTCTCCGTGTAAGATGTTTTGGAATGGATTTATATCGCGAATACCTTTTGCCCCTTAAATGACTGACTCACGGAGATGTTAAACCGCCTTCTGTCAACACTGACTGTTCATCTTAAGTGAACAGTCTTCAATATTCATCATATGGTTGCGCTGGCATAGAAAAGCTATGCAGCTCTAAGCGTCGTGCGACTGAGTTGACTGGAAGCAGAGAACATTCGTTTTGTCGTTATTCGATGGCTGTTTTCACGTTGCTGAGGATCTTGTGAACACAAAGTTAAAGGAATGATATTTGTGTTATTTTGCGTTGCTTGAGGTCAGTTTTGATGTAAGTAGAGGAAAGGAAATAAACACAAAGTGATAAAAGTGAATTGATTGAATTATTTTTTCGCAATATTTTAGTAACTCCAAACGTCAGAAAACTAGCTGAAATACTCGTCGTTTTACGGTTTAACGATTCTCCCTACTATTTGTAGACCTGTTGCACTCGACCAATGTGCTTCTTAGGAAATCTTTATTACTTAGTATGCCTAAAGAAAGAGAGTCTTAGAATACTATAAAGAACAAAAAATAAACAAAATATACAACTAAATAAAAGCCACGGGAAGAAACTACACAAACCACTATTCAACAATCACAAATAGTACTATAGGAAAGAAATCAAATAGAGAGAGCCGTATGATAACTGGAATACGTTGAATTTCTACTTCAATTATGTAGAAAGTTGTATGAATTATTTTACATAAGAGAGAGTAGATAAAGTGTGATTGTGTTTCACAAAAGCAAAGTGGGTAGAGGAAACGGCGAATGTAATACATTGCATTTCTATTTCAAACATATGGCAAATTGTATGAATTCCTTTAGAAGAGGGAGTAGATAAGAACTTCTGAATGTGCCATGCAAGAGGAAAGCGGGTATAGAGAACCACGTGAAAGTAATACATTGCACAATAAAATAGGCAGCACAAAATAACAATACCTAGATACACCAATTTTCATGGTCAACCAGTAGCTGGTGTTGGAGTTTATCTACTTCACGCCTACCAACACCAGTCGCGCAGCAGCGTGTGTAAGGAGAGGTTGTTTTGGCGAAAGCGTGTTCGCTTGGTTCGACCTTCAACTTACGTGACTTTGCACCAGCTATAACTCGCTGGTTTTCATTACACATTTTTGTGTGTTAAATAAGTGTGATTTTCTAGTAACGTAAAAATGTATATAGAACGAAAGAACACATTAGTACTAACGTTTGTGGATCGTGATGTGCCGAAACCGTCACCATACGAACTACATGAATGGATTCACGATATATTCCGATTTGAAGAAGAGGAACTGGAAATGATACAGATCAACAACTACACCCGGCAAATATACATCCAGTGTAAGGAAGCGCTGCGAGTAAAAAGGGCCATAGAGGACACAAACGGTGAGTCAATTTTTACCTATAGTAATGGACAAAGAAGTAAAGTAACAATAACATCGGCAGGTCTAGGGTTTCGTATTGTGAAATTATACCACTTACCCAAAGATTTAAACCAAGAAATTGTACGACAACATCTAGGAAACTACGGCACAGTACTAGCACTATCAATGGATACTTGGGGGCCCACGCTTCGATACAAAATCAGTAACGGAGTACGCACTGCAAAGATAGATTTAAAAAAGCATATTCCCTCATATATAGATATTGCCGGATATAAAAGCTTTATAAGCTATGAAGGTCAACCAATTACATGTGCGGTGTGTAGTGAAACAAGACATTTACGAAACAACTGTCCCAGACGGAGGGTAATCACGCAGACACCACGTCTAACAGACCCGCCCACATGGTCTAAACTAGTGCAGGGAGACTTCCCCATTAGACGGGTACCGGTGGATTTGCCACAAGACACAGCTATGACCTCGGCAGAAATGACGACTACTGATAAAGAACAAGTAACTGCAGCTCAGTTTTCAGGAAAAGATACCGTGGTCGAAACACAGAGGGAAACTGTAATCAATCCTGAACAGGCGGAAAATTTACTAATGGATGATGATGATGCACAAAGTGATGCCCCGATAACGAACTTTACCACTATTCCAATGGCAGAGGAACCATCCGAGGTGACACCAGAAACTTCAAATATAACTTCAGAAACATGTGCATTCGCTCCAATAACGACAGATATGGAAGTAGTTCCCACAATTTCCAATAATAGTAGAAACCGCGACCCACGCGTGAAAAAGAGACGTACGGAGAGTAGCAAGGGTAACCGAAAGAAAGAGAAAACTGAAGAATCATTCGAAACTGACCCGGGTACTCCCACACCGCTATCATAATGCCTGATGTTTCTTCTTGGCTGTTCCTATTCTACCTCATCTACTTAATTTGCATGACTTATACCCGTATTTATGCCACCTTAAATGTCAATGGTATACGCAGTACTGCTAAACAACAACTTCTCAATAATTTCATTTTCAGCCATGATATTGACATCCTACTCCTGCAAGAGGTGAACACCGATAATTTAAACTTCCTTGGTCCTCAGTATAACTACCTTTGCAATGTAGGCATTGACAATAGGGGCACAGCAATAATATACAGATCGACTTTGAGAATTACCCATCATGAGGAACATCCTAGTGGACGCATTTTAGCTATGATAATAGACAATGACATCTTAGTGGTGAATGTGTACTTGCCATCTGGCTCCAATAAACGACGAGACCGTGAATCTCTCATTGCAGATGATATGCCATATTTCTTTCGTCACAGCTATAATTACTTGTTGCTGGGTGGTGACTTTAACTGCGTGTTACATGCCAAGGACCAACGAGGAACTTATAATCCGTCACCCGCACTACAGCGCCTGTCTTCGGAATTGCAGTTAACTGACACTTGGGAATATCTACATGGAAATGAAGTTCGCTACACTTTCTGTCGTGCTACCTCCGCTTCACGAATTGATAGGATTTATGTTAATGGCCTTCATCGAACCAACATCCGGAATGTCCTTGTTGTACCTGCCGCAATAAGCGACCATCATGCCGTAATTGTGAAGATGACAGCATCCACTCCTTTACCCATCCTTGGTAGAAGCTACTGGAAATTAAATAATGCTCTAATATATTATGAGGACGTACAACAACAATTTCGTGAAACTTGGGAAAGCCTTAACGTACGAGCGTCCAGGTCTTGCTACCAGGAGCTTCAACAGTGGCTTTTGATTTATAAACCAGCGATACAGTCTTTCTTCAAATGTGTTGGTAAGGCTAAGGCTGCCGAACGAGCTAATAGCCAACACTATTATTACGCCCTGTTACATGATTTAACTAATCAACAGAGCACCGGCAACGACGTCAGTGGCAGGATAACTGCGATAAAATTAAAAATTCGTAAAATTCAGGAGTCCATTTTAGACGGTATACGGGTGCGTTCTCGTGCCCTCTCAATTACTGATGATGAACGTGCTGCTTTGTACCATGTAGCTTCGGAGAAGAAACGACACCAACGTAAGTTCATGTGTGATATTTCCACTACCAATGCTACTCTCCTACGCACAACGCCTGAAATTCTCCGAGGGGCAGAGGAACACTTCAGACAGCAATATGGTGAACATCCTACTCTTGATTCCTCAAAAAGAGTACTTTTTGAGGCTATCAATAAAACGGTGAATCCTACTGATAAGGATGAATTGGACGCACCTATCACCATGGATGAACTTCGGGACGTGATTTTTAAAGCCAGCAACAATTCTGCACCAGGACCAGATGGTATTAGCTATACTTTTTACAAAGTATTTTGGACGATCATTAAAGACCGTCTGCTACAACTGATGAACGCCACTTTTGCCATGAGCGACCACTTGTCAGGGTTTAATGAAGGAATTGTAATTTTAATTCCAAAATGTATAAAACCACACCATTTTAACAGCTTTAGGCCGATAACACTACTGAATACTGATTTTAAAATTTTTACAAAGATTTTAGCCAACAGATTGCGTAAAGTACTGCCAGCCTTGATTGGACCGGAACAAACTTGTGGACTTCCAGACAGGAAAATCTCGCACAATTTGATACAATTAAGGGATGCTGTGGTATATCTCGAGGAACATCCTGAGGAAGAAGCGGCCTTATTGTCATTGGACCTCGAGAGAGCATTCGACAATATTGACCATAATTACATTTTTGGTGTCTTGCAGCACATGGGTATTTCTGATCGTATCCTACAAACCATTAAACTAGTGTACAAGTCTGCATACTCCAGAATCCAAATCAATGGATATTTTACTAGGCCAATACCCATTTTGAGTGGTATACGACAAGGTTGCCCATTATCAATGTTATTGTTTACAGTTTGCACCGAACCTCTGGTGCGATTGATGAAGAAACACTTACTTTCACCTACAGTGCCGACAAGACTGCTCACCATAAAGACTTATGCCGATGACATGACTCTGCTACTCCGCTACCATCATCAAGTTTTCCTACTTCCGCACATATTACAGTTTCATGAACAGGCATCTTGCGCGAAGATTAATTATCAGAAGTCCTCATTGATACCCTTTGGGACCTGGCCTCGGACGTTAACGGTGGATGATGTGCCCATTAAAGACCACGTCACTATTCTAGGCCTCCAAATCACCACGAACGTCACAGAAATGGTAAACATAAATTGGACAGCTTTACTCAATCGCATCCGTTACTCCCTACAGCGCAACTTGAGTAGAAACCTTAACATTCTCCAGAGAGTTTGGTATGTTAACCTCATGGGATTATCCAAGATTTGGTATTTGGCCCAAATTCTGCCCATCCCGTTAGAGATTTCCCAGCGCATCGAGCTGGCAGTGTCATATTATTTGTGGAATGGACATGTATATAAAGTGGCAAAATCTCAGCTGTGGCGTCCCATCATGAATGGAGGCCTAGGACTCATTAAGGTCTCCGAAAAATGTACAGCACTGTTAATTAGAACTTCTTTACAGATGGGACAATTCAAGGACAACAAACAACTTCACTCCAGCACTGGAACATTAATGAACCATGCCATTTATCGCCGGATGGTGAAATGTATTACCACTTTACCTGCAAATTTCGTCTCTGGGGATCCAATTCCAACTACAAAGATCCTCTACCGTCATCTGCTGTTACGTATTCCTTCTACTCCCACAATAGAGGTTAAATATCCCAATATTCCTTGGAAGAATATCTGGAGAGTTTTTCGCTACGCTGATATCCCGACGGACTGGAAGGCCTCTGCCTACAAGATGCTCAATGCCATAGTACCCACAGCAGAAAAACAATATCGGCACAACATCTGCAATTCACCGCATTGTTCTCGATGCCACAACCTTGACACCCTTCAACACCGTCTTACAACGTGCATTCCCGAAACTTGGCAGTGGATACAAAATAAAATCCGCTGCATTACCAGGGCAGATAACCCAAATACCATTCGCAGGGCAATCCTGCAGCTAGATATCCAGGTGAAAAAACACGTCTTTGCCCAAATATGGCTTATCATGGGCTATATCCACTATATGTTGCAGGATCCATCTCCTAGTGTCCGTGGCCTGGAGAGATTTTTAACAGAACATAGGACGCGCCTCAAAAGGAAAAAACGTGACTTTCTCTTGATGATTCACCCTAACATAGATGTCCTTTCTGTGTAAAGGATTATGCCAGCTGGATGGAGATATCACCATCTTGGAAGTGTCATCGCCCAGTTGCCAGATGAAACCAAATGGAGGACCAGCAAAGGATTATGCCAGCTGGAGGGAGATATCACCATCTCGGAAGTGTCATCGCCCAGTTGCCAGATGAAACCAAATGGAGGACCAGCAAAGGTAACTTACATCATGCAATGAATTCTGTGTAAAGGAGTGTGCCAGCTGGATGGAGGTATCAACATCTCGGAAGTGTCATCGCCCAGTTGCCAGATGAAACCAAAGGGAGGACCAGCAAAGGTAACTTACATCATGCAATGAATTCTGTGTAAAGGAGTGTGCCAGCTGGATGGAGGTATCAACATCTCGGAAGTGTCATCGCCCAGTTGCCAGATGAAACCAAATGGAGGACCAGCAAAGGTAACTTACATCATGCAATGAATTCTGTGTAAAGGAGTGTGCCAGCTGGATGGAGGTATCAACATCTCGGAAGTGTCATCGCCCAGTTGCCAGATGAAACCAAATGGAGGACCAGCAAAGGTAACTGACCTCATGCAATGAACAGCAATATGCTTTACCAAATGAAAGAACATTACAAAATGCAGAAATGGTTTAGTATTGTACACCCGATTGTAATTGCAATGTATTGCTTCTTTTATCTAATTTAAATAAATAGAAAAAAAAACACCGATTTTTATATACAGAGCTTGTGAATTGTATGTTGATGAGCGAGTAGAGAAGAATGCGTGAATTTTTATGTAAAATAAAAAAGAGTGGAGAAAACCGTGTAAATGTAATACAGGAAATTGATGATCTGTTTGTGGAAGAGGAATTAGAAAAAGAAGTGTAATTATTGGTTTCGTAAAATGAAACTGAGTATAAAAAACCATGTGAATGTAATACAATACATAAATGAATGGCAGAAAAACTTCCATGGAAAAAAAAAAATAAAAGCATTTGATTTGCCAAATTTTGTGGTGATCGGTCAACAGCTGTTCGAGTTTATCACTTTCATAATACCAGCATCCTTGATGGAGGGTTGGAGGAGGGGGGGAAGGGAGGGGGTGTATGTTGAAGGTTGAGTAGAGAAGGTAAAAAAAAAAAAAATTATTTTCTTGTTTAACGACGCTGTCAATTGCCAGGATCACATCAGCGTCGCCGGTGTGCCGGAATTTTGTCCCGCAGGAGTTCTTTTACATGCCAGTAAATCTACTGACATGGAGCTGTCGTTTTTAAGCACACTTAAAAACCATCGGCCTGGGCCGGGTTTGAACCCGCGACCTTGGGATCCGTAGGCCAGTGTCTAACCAACTGAGCCACCCAGACCGACGAGTAGAGAAGGACATGCATACGAGTTACGTAAAGGAAAAACGAGTAGAGAAAGTGCTGTGAATGTAATACGTTACGTAGTAAAATAGCATAAAAGCCTTGTCCATGAAAATTAACATACTCGTGCTGAATTTTACGGTTACCTGTCAAGGGTCAAGCAGTTTTGGGGATTAGCGGTGTGTGTGGTGAGAGAGAGAGAGAGAATATGTGTGTGTGTGTGCGCGCGTGCGTGCGTGCGTGTGTGTGTAGACTATAAGGTCCTAGAGCTCATTTTATTTTGGAGCGCGTCATTCCAGGGAATGCTATAGGTAATAGAGCTCTTGAACAGCTAGACTCCGCACTTTACTGCACGTAGTACTTACCTAAGAGATATGAGTTATCATAGTGGAGGGGGACACCTCACTCACTGCGACCCCACACGGATCTACTCCAGGCTACCATCCCCCAGGAGAGGGAGATGGGTTAAGGGGAAACCACACACCCGTCTCAGGACAGAGACGGTAGTGGCACAGAAACGTGCACAGTTATAGAGAGCTGTGTGACAAACCACTTAGATCCCCACCGCTATCCAGAGAGGCCATCAACAAGACTCGGGAATTAGCATACAGCCACCATCGGCGGCACCAGAGTATCGCTGTGACAACCGCTCTTGGGAGATGACTAGAGAAGGAAAGGACCGAAAAGGGAGCATTGGAATGAAATTAAGCACCTCAGCCGAAGTGGCAAGGGGAAACCATAGAGAAACCCAAGTTAGAATCCACGGTCGCCGGGGATCGAACCCTGAACCTCCGAATGGGAGTCGGACATGTTACTCCTGTGCACTTCGTTCGGTAAATAGTAGTAAATAGCAATGCACGTCATCCCGAGTTTTTACCGCGAATACATGCTTTGTAACTCCCTTACAAAATTAATAAAAAATATGTGTTGAGCTCCCATGGATTTCTCCTCACTTACACAAACTATTCTTGCAAGCATTTGTTTCTCTGACTACTTCATGTTAATCGAGATAACCATTGTAGAAATTACCGTATTGCTAATATTCTTTTAGGTGCAAGGGATATACAGGAGTTTTAAGGGTCCAACGTTGTGGGCGCCAAGTTTGATTATGTACTTCTTCACTGGAGAGGATCTGCAGCCTGGTCCTTGAAGGCCCTGTAGATCTGCTCTATAAATGGTCTATAATCTTGCCCTGGCTAACCATTAGAGCTGAAACTGAAATATCCATAGAGTATGCGTGAGCAGTGTTAACGGAATAAGAACACAGTTCCTTGTAATTAATTTAACTCTCGGTAAGTTTTCACGATCAATACTCATAATAAGTTGTCGCGTTTGAAAGTAGTTATTATTAGGTTCTCCTATGGCGGTTAAAATAGGTTGAGTCGTTGAAATATGCTACGGTAGAAAAATTCACTTTCCCAATTTTAAAAATATACTTCATTGCTGAGAAACACTGTTCACTCTATACTATTCGCGGTAATCACTGTTATGCCTTTGCGCGAATTAGTGTTCGCGGCTACTGCAGGCGATATGCGACTGCACGAAGAGCGTTCTCCAACAGACTACTGATACGACTGTACATGCGTGTGTTCTCCGGCAGACTCTTCAGCCAAGCCAGGGACAGTAACTATAAACTCGCGGGCGTTAGCCTCGCTTCACACAGAATTCTCGGAAACCAGCTAGCTAGCAAACCCTTGGCGACTAGGCATTTCCTGGAAACTGGCCTAACCAGTTTAGGGTCGGCCGACCAGGTCACTAATTACCTCTGGTAACAACACCAAAGCATTGTAATGTATGTAAACCCCGCGCGACGGCCCACGAAGGGCCAAGGCCTACCGCCCAGCCGCTGCGTCCCCCACCTCTGCCCACTACAGGCGTCATTGGTGAGGTGCAGTACTGGAGGGTGGGACGTGGTCAGCGCCCCGAGCCCTCCCGGCTAGTTATGCGGTCTTCTCGACCTGGGGCCGCTACTTCTCCATCAAGTAGCTCCTCAATTGGTCCCCCCGGGACCTAACGAGGCTGAGTGCACCCCGTGCCAGACCTCCCAGAGGGGATAAAATGCCCATGCTGGTACCGGGGATCGAACCCGGGTCCTTCGCGCCACAGGCAAGCGCGCCTCCAGCTGCGCTACGGAGGCGGCCCCAAAGCATTAGCAGGCCCCTTTTACAAGTAACATTTTAACCATCTGAACCAGAAACCTTACATTATACAACCCTGAACTAGAATATTTACTCGGATACTAGTTATTGAATATAAATACTGTTGCTTCATATCATAAAATTATCCATTCGTAATAATCACTATATTAAATACATACACATTACTTTTTCATTATAATTTAATTATCATTTAATTCATTATGAAAATCATATTTAATAATACGGCTAATAATTACGGTATCAAAGTATTTCAAAATTCTTACAAACAATAAAGAATATCTCCAAAATACTTCAGTTCACAAAAAGATGTTTTGACATAAATTGTGTCTTTTAATAAGATCTATATTGTTGTATAGCAAGGGTTTGTACCATCCCATGGAGGGCCTGGAAAGCAGTAGGCTCGCCTTCCAATACGAAGGACGAGATTTCCAGACTGCATTTGTTCCCCCTGCCGTGCTGCTGCCGCGACGCTCGCAGACGCCTCCAACGCTGAAAGAAAAGTAATGAGGGCACAGAGGATACCTCCTGAGCCATCTCACTCGGTTTGAAACTATAAGGTGGCGTTGAATTTTCCAATTTTGATCCGGCCTCTAGCCATGTCTTATGCATGCATTCTTTGATATAATAATATTGGTAAAAAATGATATGGCAATCACAAAGGTCGTTTCTGTTTGAACATTTTCCCATTTATCTAGTACGGAGTGCTATAAGTGGAGGCCAGATTTTTTTTAACTTCTGGTGTACTCAGAGACGTTTACTACTCCATTTCACACTCATAAGCAATATTGTGAATTTCCCACGAAATTACAAGATAACTTACAGGAAATAAGATCAGCCAGCTCTTAAACTATTACGAGTAGTAAACCCGGTGAGTTCTCATTACTCAATTATCACAAAACAACCACACATGTAATATCATATAATTATCTCATTCATACATACGAGTAAGCTGATTAATTAGAAGGCCAGAATCCAAAGGCATTCTACAATTTTCATTGAAAGATTTGTTGATTTCGTACGTATTTATATAACATTGAATAATAAATAGGATTCAGAATTATTATTATAGATTCTTCTATAAAAAAACAACATATGGTATTTAAGCTGTGACGATAGACTTATACTCAAATAAGTTTACTAAAAAAATCTTAAAAAAAGTTGGTTTCGTTGTATAAAGCCTGTATTTTAATTTGAAGTTGAAGAAAACATTATTCCATTTAAATAAGCTTCAATATATGAAATTATCTTTAAATCCTTGCTTTTAACCCTTAAAGCATGCTTATCATGATAATAAGACGTTGTATTATCCGAGATTTCATTATAATTATTTCTCTAAGTGCACGCACGCACGCGCACTCTCTCTCTCTCTCTCTCTCTCTCTCTCTCTCTTTCTCACACACACACACACACACACACACACACACACACACACACAGTATGCAAAGAAAAACGCATTTTCGATATAAACAGCGGACTCTCGTCCCCGTATGTATAGCGTGGGAATAAATGTAACCAAAATCATACTGTCCAGCATGGAATGAGTTGTGGATAGATACTTTTTATCATAATTAGAAAACCTGCAGTGCAGTATTAAGTTTAAATGACTAGATTTGAATAATAAAAAACATACCTATAGCGCACAATACAAAATCAAAACCAATGGAACGTTATATTTAGGGTTTCAAACTGGATACCCAGAAGTAGTAGTGTCCTGACATCAATAAAGCCCTCATTGAACAGTACTATACGTAAGTTAACCCAATCCTACCCCCCCCCCTCCGTAATTTCACGCTTGTTATTTAGTTTAAGCTACTAAAAATCCGTAAGGAAATGCTTCTTGACACTGCTTTAGTTATACGAGGGGTATTTTTATAACTTCCCATGTGTCTCTGTTAGTTCTATTAAACGTTTCATGTCAGCTTAAGGATACGGGAGGTCCTATATTGTCAACTTAAAATCTTAATTTTTGATTCTCTCATCCCCATAACGCTGGAGATAAGCTAGTGAAGTCTTGCTGCTATTAGAACTATTATTTATCCATAAAGATAACTTTAAACTATCTACTTCACATTAAGGTTTTACATACTTTTAATTTTAATATAATATTTTGATACCAATTTTGTTATGTACTTGTACCTTTGTGATTAAATATGAACCACAGACAATAACCAAAACTTAAATAGTGAGATAAATATGTGACAATAGGAAATGAAAGTTGAGCATTTCTTTAGATGATTGTACAAAGAGCCGAAGAAAATCTTTGGCTGATTTTGTATCGTTTTCTGGGGTGAACACGACCACTATTCTGGAATCTCAGCAAGTTTTCCACTTGGATTTTAACTCCTTCAAAGGCGTGTCCTGTACTAGCAGATAAAATCTTGCTACCAATCATAATAAGAGGTCCGTATGATAAACGAAATTCACTCACTCTACCTGTTCCTCTTTTAACCAATACAATCCAGAATGTAAAGTTATATTTCGTTTCTACGCCATTTTGTAAACTTTATTGTGGTTATTGGCCTATTTACCAGAATATATGACACACCCTTGCACCGCGGCCACAAGCAACCTACAAAATAGCCATGGATTCATACATCGATAAATAACTTGACGTACACACGAAGTGCAGCGAGATTTTCTATGGTACTTTTTGTACAAAATATTTAAATAATGAGTATAAGTTCCTTTATCTCTTTGTTTTGAGTAATAAATGACTTTCAAGTTAGAAGATTGTCATTTTCTTTTCTATTTTGCTTCAATGGTTTTATTCCATGAGTTAAATAGCACAGTTAGATTTTCCGTTGTATTTTTATTCGGTATCCCAATAATTATGTTCATATTTGTCACTCTAACATAAATATTAATAATTTCATTACTTCTTATTGTGACGCCTGGCGCGACGGAAAACAAAGGAATGTAGGGAGTAAGCTACTTCACACTACATAATAGGCCGGCGAGCAAACATTAGCGCCCAAGGTCTGGCTGCTTAGCTCTACTGTTTGTGTATAAGAGACTAACAACAATCAGGTGGCAGAACCAAAAGGGGTTTTTTCTAGCGCCTTCGGAAAAGATCTGGCTACGCCATTGCCGGTGCAGCTCGGGAAAGGTTCGTGTGGCGTCATCCCCGCTATATAAGGAGCAGAGGAAACAGCAAAGAGTACAGTTACGGACATGAGTTGGCCATGTGCTAGGGAATGTTAGACAGCTGTGTCGGCGCCTCGTACTGAAGATTTAATTGTATCGTTGGAGTTCGTGTATGAGAGACAGAAAATGAAGAAAGACACTGAACGGACTGAGTCAAGTTTACGAGAAGTAAACAGCTGTATGTTGTGATATCACAAAAGACGGGAGACTGTGTTAACGACAAGAAGAAAACTGCGTGTTTGTGCAAAAGTGAAGACGAAAATACAGTGATAGAAGAGTAACCTGACCAATGTGACATTTTTCACAATATTTATTTACTCTCTGAAAGGAGCACAAATTTTTAATTGGATTACAATTGATAACTCTCAGTGATCAGATTATTCACTATATCACTTCGGGAAATGCTAGTCAAAATAAAGCTCTGGCCGGAAGGGAATACTTAGATATAATGAAGCTAATCAAAGATGGTTTTAAGTCGATAGTTCATACTAGTGTGCCACCTCCGTAGCGCAGTTGGTAGCGCGCTTGCCTCTGGCGCGGAGGATTCTGGTTTGATCTAGGAGGTTTGGCACGGGGTGCATTCAGCCTCGTTAGGTCCCGGGGGTCCCATTGATGGAGAAGTAGCGACCCCAGGTCGAGAAGGCCGTATAAACGGTCGGGAGGGCTTGGGGCTCTGACCACATCCCACTCTCCAGTACTGCACCCCACCAATGACGCTTGTATTGGGTAGAGGTAGGGGACGCAGCGGCTGGGTGGCAATCCTTGGCCCTTCATGAACTGTTGCGCTAGGGGTTTAGTTTTTAGTTCACACTATTGTATACTAACTAGAATTAAGGTTTCCAAGTCTCCAAATTGCCTTCTACCAGTAGTATAGTATTGTGATGCCGGCCAACGACAACACATCGAAGGCTCGAGGCCGGGTTGCTCCACCCCACTGGTGGTGCCTGCATCAAAGGCGCTCAAGATCAGGCTGCCTCGCGCCACTGTTTGCGAACACGCGACAATGGTTGCGGCACGTCAAAGGAGTTTTCAAGATTATTGGAGAAGTGGCCGGGGCGGGCGTATTTTTAGAAATTCCAGAAAGGTAAACTTCATTTTGTCGTGCTGGTGTCAGGAATGGGATCGTTTTTGTCACCTACGTCATCTTATGACAGCATCATACAGTTTAATAAATTGTTACCTATTACTATTTATATTCATTTACTATGACGAGAAAAATCTGACAGTGAACAACATGGCCCGTGTTTTAGTAATTAAATACTGTAGCAGATCCGTCGTTGCAAATAATTCGTTGTGTATCACTGTGCATGGTCATAGTCAATACAATGGCTGCGGGAACTGCACTGCCCAGGACCGACCAGGTTTTTGTTTACGTGCTTTGATCTTTGTTAGATGCTTGATATACGGGTTTAAATATCAAATGGCACTTCACTATCCAGGGCATCTGGGCGATTTCAAGTGACGCTCGAATTTTGTCGTTCAAAGGCAGTTTACACAACAAACGCCGTACAAAGCAAGTTTTGACTCCACACTTTTTTTTTTGCTGGTTTAATCCATAATATAATCAACATGAAATAAAACAGACTATATGAGCGTCAGCTATATGGTAGTGTATTTTTCTGATGCATACATATATTACAGTGACAGAATTTATTTGGCAAAGCGATCACGACTTTGCTGTTAGAATTGCATGTTTCACTTTGCTTTATAAACTGTTTTTCAACATACGTCGTTTGCGACATTGTTGTTTTGTGATGCTGCCCATAATGAATGTATACAAGTACTGTGTCAGTTTTAAAGATTTAATTATTTTCAAATAATCTGCTTCTTTTGATGGTAATAATAATAATAATAATAATAATAATAATAATAATAATAATAATAATAATAATAATAATAATAATAATAATAATAATAATAATAATAATAATAATAATAATAATAATAATAATAATAATAATAATAATAATAATAATAATAATAATAATAATAATAATAATAATAATAATAATAATAATAATAATAATAATAATAATAATAATAATAATAATAATAATAATAATAATAATAATAATAATAATAATAATAATAATAATAATAATAATAATAATAATAATAATAATAATAATAATAATAATAATAATAATAATAATAATAATAATAATAATAATAATAATAAAAATACCAATATGGCGAATTAACTACGCTAGAGAAGGCTTATATCTAGGACTCGGAAGTTCATGCCCTAAAAAACAATGAAATATGCATGCTAATATGCTCTTCAAAACTTGAAAATATGCCAAGAAATATGCACTATTTAATTAAAACAATTAACAATTTTTTTTTTTTTTTTTTTTTTTTTTTTTTTTTTTTTTTTTTTTAAATTAACGTCCTCCAACATTGTGTCATATCGGACGAATGAATGAAATGAAATGGGTGAAATGATGCTCAAATGAGCCCGAGGTCCATGGAGCTTTAAGTTACCCGACATTCGTCTTCTCAGGGTAGGGAAAACCTCGGAAAAAAACCTTACCCGGATAACTTACCCTAAGCGAGATTCGAACTCGCGACCTCTTGAACGTGAGGCAGACACGCTAACCATCACGCTACAGAGGCGGGCGTGTCCCTTTGCAGTAGACAAGACGAGTTAGTATAAATAATAAATAAAGTTACCTTATTCCTTAGAGGTTGAAGCAGAAGTGGTCCCGCTGCTAGTATTAACTGCTAAATTGCAGCTCACAACCAACATTTTGCACAAATTTTCAACTGTAAAGCATTGTTGTCTCGCAAAACAGTTTTGTAACGTCACAAGATGTTATTGGGGCATATTTAAATGATGTTAACTGCTTCACACAGAGAGTGAAGTCTCTTGGTATGACAGATGGTTTCCTTTTGAGGATGTCTCGAATATCGCACCTCTGTTTATAAGTAGAATTTTTTGAAATTACATAATTCACTCTCTCTTTCACTTTTTGTCCTATGCTACCAGGAAACGACCTTTTTCAAAGACAGTAAGTGATTCATGCAAAGGAGATCCTACAGCTTCCAATGCCGTTATGGCTGTTGGTAAGAAAGAAAAATGGGCGGATACGAAACTAAGATCCTCTTTTAAACCAGCACCTGACAGAATATTTTGCACAGTTTCTATTGATGAAGCATATTTCGAGTCCAATGAATTAACAACCTCTTCAACTATTTCTATGTGCTCAGCATAATATAAAATTACATCGACCCATGTTCCCCATCGAGTTAACACTGGTGTAGAAGGAAGTCGGATGTTAGATGCAGTTGATCTAAACAACTTAACTCTTTTAGGAGATTTAACAAAAATTCTCTTTGTACTGGACACAAATCTATCAATAGGAAAGAATCACGTACTGTATCAGAAATGCAATGAAGAGCGTGTGCTAAACCAGTTATATGAATTTAGTTAGGAAAAATACATTTCGGAGTTTGTCCTGATTTTACTATATAAGGACCTGTATCAGTAACAAACAAAAGTAACCAGTCGTATTTGATTCCACACGCCCATAGTAATTTCAGAGAGTCCATCACAAACTGGGTCACAGTTACATTGTCAGTGGCCGGCAATTCGCACACATTAAGAAGATAAGGTGTCTTTTGTTCATTATTTAACCCTGCTGTTCTGTTCGGGTCAATATGACCCGAAATGAATCTAAATTTAATTTCTAACTTACTAATTTCCAATATATATTTACAAAACTTGGTGACTTTGTCTGGAAATGCAAGAACAACGTGTGTTTAAAAGCATTTTAATATACTCCAAACACTTTTTTCGTGAAATGTAAGAGTTACGTATATAGCGTTCGGGTCATTATGACCCGACATAAATATGACTGCTCATATGTCAATACTTACATTGGTATTGAAACGCTGAATGTGTAACAATGTATGAGAACAATAATATATCCCATTCTATCAATAATGAGGGGTTACAACAATGGGCTTGATTGTTGCTTTTGCTGGGAAAGAAATAGAAGTTCTCGACAATTGTATGCTATGTTGTTTTTGCTCAGTTTGAATTGTGACACCATGGCAGTTAGATCATTACCTGATGCTGGATTGGAGGAATTAGCAAATACCTCAGTAGATGAATAACAGTTTCGGAGTTCAAATATCATGTCAGCACTGAATACGAAAGTGAGTGTTCTGATTACAGCTACGAGAGTTCACAGACTTTACAAACAAATATAAAGAATTTTGTTTCTAAAAATGGTAATATAGAATGGCATTTGAATCCACCAGCACAACTTGGCCGTCTCTCAGCTTTGAACATAATCAAGAGTACACCAGGAATTACAAGATATGCAATCACCAGAATAATTGATATAAAAGTTCATTTGAAGCAGTACTTTTTTCAGCACTTCAAAATGAAATAATTGGGATGACAAACATCGAGGGACAGAGGGCTTATGGTCAACAGTGGACAAGTATTGATTATTCTGTTTTTCAAGCATACTTAGGACTTATTACTTGCGGGTGTACATCGATCTCATGGGGAATCTACAAAAAGCTTGTAGGATAAGGATACTGGGTAAAACATATTTCAAGCAACTAGGTCTCATGAAACATTCTGTAAGATATCACATGTCTTGTGATTTGATAAGAAATGTACAAGAGAAGAAAGACGACGTACTGATAAACTTGCAGCAATTCGTAGTAGGTATTTGGTAAAAATTGGTAGAAGTGCTTCCAAAACTGTATAATGCAGGAGAAAATGTGACTGTATATGAGTAGCATTTAGAGGCCACTGTCCATTCAAGCAGTATATCCCAAGTAAACCGGCAAAATATAGACCCTGTGTGACAGCAAATCTTCATAGGTATTGAAAGCCCAAATTTATTCCGGAAAGGAGAGCGGAGCTGCACCAGAAAAAAATCAGGGAATGAGAGTGGTAGCTGATCTCACTGCTGAGATTCGAGGGCAGAATATCACATGTGAAAATTTTTTTACATCATACAGTTTGGGGCAACTTTGAAACGGACATTGACAATGTACGGAAGAATAAGCCTGAGCTTCCACAAAACATGACCAACAAGGAGGTACACATCTCTTCATTTTACGTCACTCCTGTGGTAAATTATGTTCCCAAGAGAAATAAAAATGTACTTATGAGCACTCTCCACCACAATAACCAAATCAGTCACAGAGCTGATAAGAAACCAAAAATGATTTTGGACTATAATCCAAAAACACTTGATCAGCTAACAGCTACATATACATGCAAACGCAAAACCAATAGGTGGCCCATGATAATCTTTAACAATATGCTTGATGTTTCTGCTTATAATGTATACATACTGTGGACTTCAATTGACCCTAACTGGAATACAAGGAAATTGACCAGAAGAAGAACATTTTTGGAAGAGCTTGGAAAATCACTGGTAAGACAGCACATTCAATAAAGAACAACTTTCCCAAGAACAGAAGATTCTTTGAGACTGGTCAGACGCATCCAAAATCCTGAAGACATGGTTAGGGTATCAAAATCAGCAACAACAAAAACTGTGAAACGAGCTCGTTGCAAGTTCTGTCCATCAAGCAATGATAAGACAAACATGTGTAGAAAATGTAATAAACATATTTGTAAAACACATACAACATATTTGTGCCCAAACTGTCGTAAGTAAGAAGAAAAGCAGCTAAAGGAAGATAAAAAGAGATGTATTGCTTTCAAAGTGAATGTTTGCACTGAAAACTGCCTGTTGTTTCAAATATGTATTAGGTACTGTTTTATCAGGGATATTGTTTAATGGTCTTTAATAAAGTGTTGTGTACAATTATCATCGTCGTCATCATCTACAAAGCATGGCAAGAGAAAATCAATGTCAATTGTTACCAGTTGTACAAAAGCGCATGTATTTCAAATGTTCTACAGCATTTTGACACGTCGGGTCATATTGAGCCGAACAGTACATTTATCAAGTATTATTGAACAGAACAGCAGGGTTAAAGCACCCTCGATTATATTCGCAATAGAACGGCGCCCAAAATCAGGGATTTCATCAACAGACAACCATATAAACTGAACCGCCAAGTCATTTTGTATATTTGACAATACGTTATTGTTACAATGTCCTACATAAGTCTTACGCAGGTACTTTCTTCAGGCACATGTTGTCAAGTGTACTTGACAAGAAGGTTGATATAGGTTTTTAAATATCGGACTATTAATTTTGAAGAAGGGAATATCAGCAGCTAAAAATGCTTGGCACAAGTCGTAGGAAAATTCAGTAACCCTATTTCTTAAACACTCTACTAGCTGTTTTTGAACAGGTTCTTTGTTTGCAAATTTTCTGATTAAATTCTCCTTATGCTTTGCTGGTTTGTGTGCTGAACTGTTTGAAATCTTTTCTCACTTCCTACATTTTCCTCAAACGCTCCACAAAACAGTGCCCTATTATCTGTAGATATTAAATCACTCGAAAACTCTTTCTGTAAATTAATTAATCTAGCACTCGAAGTTGGTTTTATTTTCGGCACTTGAAGAGCTTTTTAACATTTTATACGCCTAATTTAATTTGGTGGGAACCAGTTCACAACACAGTTACGTTTGAAGACCACGACGCAGCAACTGGTGGACAGTCAAGTATTGACTTGCACTTTATCTTTGTTAATATAAACCTCTCAGATAACGCACTGATTATTCTCTACACACATACATGTAATGACAGGATGGAAACAGGGGATTCACTTCATGACTCAACATTAGTTCTCGCCACCTCGCGAGCTGTATCATGTGCAATACTACCAATGTGAAAAATATTATACAAATGGAAAAAAAATAATAAAAAACCACAAAAATCATTAAAATATGCAAGGTAGGGGCTATAATATTGAAATCTTTGTGGGTTGCATCATCATGTGCAATACTACCAATATGAAAAATACTATCCAGAAGGAAAAAAAAATAATAAAAAACCATTAAAATATGCATTATAGGGGCTATAACATTGAAATATTATGCATTTATAAAAATAAAGAAAATATGCAGTTGTATGCAGTTTAAAATCTCGTCCAAAGAACTGAAAATTCCATAATTCGTGCACATAATGTAAAAGTATACATTTTTAACCCCTATGAAAAAACATGCAAATGCATGAACTTCCTAGCCCTACTTATATCATTTCTCCTTAACACTTTCAGAAAAGTTTATTTTCGAAAAGAAAATGAAGTTACAGTAGGATGGCAAGTGTAAATACTCGTGTTTTTAGAAGCCATTGACAGTTAATACTGAGTTCGTAGCTCAGTTGACTAAAGCACTTTACATCAGTACCAGGATTTTAATGTCAGACGTTAGCTACCAGATTCCAGTTAAATTCCTTTAAGGACGGGAAGAGGCCAGGTAAAATAGACGGTGACTGGCATTTGTGAATGTTGACGGAACTGGAATACAGGTTTAGCATTTCATTTAAGAGGGTAAGGTATAACAGTTTCATATTCATTTGTTTCAAAATACACCGATGCCAAGAAAACCGCCAAATTATGAAGTCATCAAAATAAAGAGTCGTTGAAGGTCAATTTTATTGTAACTATTATTTATTTTACTGCAAGCATGTTTAGAAGTTGGTCTCAATTTAAATGAAAATTAGATATGGGTGTGTTAAATCAACAAAAGAAGAAGAACAGAAACAACTGCCAGTTTAACTCAGAAAAAACGATCCAGCAATTTAAGTCCTTCTGACTTGATAGCGACTATAGATGCAGTTCATTTTTGTTTGCAAGACTGTAGAAACAGAGCTAGACAATGTAATTTTTCTACTGACTGCTTTACTCACACTAAACATTGAACGTCCCAGAAGCCTTGGTTAGCTCTAAAATATCAGAAACAAAGGCAAAGGTAACCGAACACTAGTTCCTGAATTATATCAACTTATTGATGATCGTGTAATAATGCTTTTAACCCTGGTGGAGCAAAGCAATAATAATTAGTAGTTATAAAATTGCATCCCACCTCCGTACACAATGCAAGAAAATTTAAACCTAATGAAACTTAGTAAACAGGAGAAGTAATAAGGCTGAGTCAACCTCTGTCACGCTTAACATGTATACCCCGAACGAAAAAAAAAAAAAAAAATCATTTCAACAAATATCTGAGTTTTAGAACACATTCAGATAACTTGTAAGATAACTTGAATATAAACATGCAACCCAAGCATGTTTATATTCCAATAGATGGCAATTGATAAAGTTCTAATCCAAAAACAGTAAAGTGGACAGAAAAAGTTACTGATAGCTGTGTATGTTTTGAAACCTTCCAATTATTCTTGTGACTGAATCATCCTATTTGATGATGAGTAGCAGAGAGCCGCATTTCAGAACTGCTATTAGACTACCAACCAACAACAAAAGAAGCATTGGCAGACCAAAGAAAAAGATGGACTCAACAAATATTTCATTCTTGAGACCGGAACAAGCTTTTAAAGACCTAAACCTTGATGATGATAGTGATGATGCTGCTGACGATATTGATCCTGATTATAACTATGATGATGATGATTATGATGATGATGATGATGATGATGATGATGATGATGATGATAACCAACATAAATTATCCCGAACCAACAATTCTAAAATACTCCAGTCTGATAGTTCTTTATACAGTGAGCTTATTTCATCAGGTAAACAACTAATCTTGGCATGGATACCATCTCACTGCAACATACCAGGAAATGATCTTGCTAACACTGCCGCAAAAGAAGCTACCAAGTATCCTCCAAGCTTACCAGATCTTAAGCTACCTCATGAAGACTATTTACGGCATCTTAAAAGAACTATCCTACACCGATGGAAGACAGATTGGACAACTACATCCAACAGCAAACTGCATGATATCTGTCCAATACCTAACCTGTCTACAACAATTAGAACACTAACCCGGCGAGATCAGGTGCTAATAACCCGATTATGCATTGATCACATTGCGCTCACTCATTCCTACATTCTGTCCCGTGAACTTCCTCCTAAATGTACTCTGTGTGATTCTACTCTTACCGTTCAGCTTCTGCTCACTGTTTGCCCAAGATACACTCACCAGCGACTTCAGTATGGAGTTCCTGAGAACCTTCAGCTAGCTTTGGGTGATCAACAATATCACAAGAAAACCATCAAGTTCATCAAAGCATGCAAAGTTAATGTTTAAATTCAATGTAAATTTCATGATTTGTTTCCTCCTTTTTTCCCCTCAACGTTTAGTCACGATATGACTTTTATGTTGAAGCGACTTCAAATAATAAATAAATTAAATAAAATAGTTCTTTCACATTTGAAATTCCGTAGATTCAAAATAGATCAGAAGGTCATAAGTTGCATGTTTCCCAAAATTCTAAAGTAGTCATTAGCGGTTTCCTTTTCAGATTCATGTCATTAAATACTAATACATTATGATGAATATGGTTATCAGAGAATGTGTCTGTCATTTTATTGCAAATGTGGCAAACGTTTAGTAACTTTGGGTCCATAGACGTACAGGAAAGCTTAAAATATATTAAAATTTCTCAATAACGTTATAACATAAATACCACCACATCTCCCTGGTATTTCACTGAAGTTATATAAAACAATGATTTTGGCATGAGTTTGATTTTCCCTTCTCGCTAGGCGAATGTTGTGGTGACTTCTTCATTCCATGGATTCCATTTCTTCCGTTCTGCGCTTCCTATGTCAAGTTTCAGCTCTGTTTGTTGATGATGTGGTCCGGAGATATGCGGAGATATTATACAGATGCTTGCGTTGAACAACGCTTCTTCCCAAGCCCCACTTGGGATGTGATCGGTGGTTATCTGTGGAACTGTTAGCACGCTTCTGTGGCTTGCTCGGTGCCCACATCTGCAGATCTATGTGTTTACCTTCACCTTATCGCTTTTCCCTGAGGGATGGTAGCTCACAAAATATCCGCCTGGCATCACAGTGCAGCGAAGCGTACCCCTGCGTTCGACGACAGAGATACTGTGACAAAAACGACAAAAATCCAGTCCAGTTATTTTTTGTCACTTTATTTTATTCTAACTGAATACACAACACAGAATCTAAAGATCTGATATGTTGCACTCACATGACTTTTTCTACTCTTGTACTAAGCGTTCTTACAAAATACTATTCCTATATCTTCTTTGTGTCATTTGAGATATACATTTATACACATTATCTTATTGCTTATTTCCTTGTGGGTGCAAGGGGAATATTAGAATACAGTAGGCTTTGTGCGATAGTCAAATCTTTTAAAGCTCTGAGATCCCGTTCTCTTTGCACGCTTAACATATACAAAATGAACAATAATGTATTTCACGAAAGTTTTCCGAAACTGACACAAATAACAAGGAATATCTCTACAAAAAAAAAAAAAAAAAAAAAAAAAAAAAAAATATATATATATATATATATATATATATATATATATATATATATATATATATATATAAAATAAAAAAAAAACTAAAAAATAAAATGTATTCAGACATAAACTGTGTGTTTCAGCGGGATCTAATTTTTTTGTACAGTAAGATTTTGTCTATCTTTTACGGTTTAGGAGTTATTTAAAGGTCATCCAAGGTAAACAGGACTACATAGGCTCTAGTCAGAAAATTAAAATATACATTTATTTTCATTTGTCATGCAAATATGTTAAACATGTGAAATTTATATCAAAATGGTCAGCGCCAT
This sequence comes from Tenodera sinensis, assembly GCA_030765045.1. Taxonomy (NCBI): domain Eukaryota; kingdom Metazoa; phylum Arthropoda; class Insecta; order Mantodea; family Mantidae; genus Tenodera; species Tenodera sinensis. The sequence goes on along the minus strand of CM060966.1, from coordinate 38,349,462 downwards.
TTTCAAGAAAATCAATATTGTCGAAAAATTTTCCACGTAAAGGGTATTTTAGGGTGGGGCTATTTTCTTCAAAATCCTTGTAGTATCCTTGAAAGACATTAAACTTAAATACCAACTTAGGTTTTTAACCGACTTATCATTTTTGAGTCCTGCTGTCCACAGACTGACAGACTGACAGACTGACACACACACACACACACACACACACACACACACACACACACACACACACACACACACACACAGACACACACACACACACACACACAGACACACACCTTTTTCTAAAACTACTTTTTTTTTCTTTGTTCAGGGGTCTCAAAATATATATTTCCGGTGAAATCTCGATATCGAATTTTTGGGTGAAATACAATACTTCCTCTACTTACCAGTTGAAAAAGTAAAAACTGACTGACTCTCGACGACCATGTCTGTAACTCAGTCTTCTATTCGCCTCGTCTCCTTTACATAACTTTTTTAGGGAGGATGACGTGACATAGACCTTCCTCGAATACGGCGGCCGCCAGACACTTTTCGAATAATCTCGAAAACTCCCTTTTTGTTCGATCGCCCTCTTTGGTGTGACGTATTCACAACAGTCGTGCATGGCGGCCTGACCTTGAGCACCTTTTATACACGCAGCACCAGCGGGATGGGGGAACTGGGCCCCGACCGTCCTTCGTTGTGCGCCGTGGGGGATCACAACACTATACGTATGAAGGCATACATTTCTTCAGCAATAATGAATGTAAACTCTACTTTAATTCCTTTACTTGTATACCCGTGAACTTTTTTTCATTTAGCAAAAATCTAGTAGTGCATAACACTTTTTGTTGATTCACACCATCATGACTACAAGTTCCCTAACAAGCAGAAAACTTGCTCCTGTTTACGTTTACTAATAACAGTTACTAAAAGCTGAATTTATACACTGTACGAGAGAACACTAATGATGCACTTGCAGTTTTTTCTAGGATTTATTTCGTTTCTCGCCTCTTCCGTAATACTTTGTGTCAAAAACTGGTGAGAGTTGCACTGTACCTCCGGCGTTAGTTTGTTCTTCTTAAATTGAAGAGCTGAATATCTAACTTTGCTTGAACGTCACAAACTCAAAATCGACTTTATCTTGCCTGTGCTAATATGGATAAAAACGCATGAAGTAAGAACAGTTTGTGTCAACGATATCATCAGTAACTTTTAAACGAGCGGGGTGGCTTAGACGTACTTGTGAGTCCTACAAGTATAAATCAGTAATAAACTTGAAAATAGATTCTAAGAGCGAGTTTTCTGCCATCTATTTACAGATAGTGAGACTGCACAGCACGATATAGCTCTTCTTAGGTTTATGATCTGTGTAGACAGTGTCGGAACTGCCATCTACCCGTCAAAGAAGCAATAGTGTAGATGCCTAGTACTAAAGTCTCTGAGGGTATGGGTCAAGCCGCACTCTGGCCGTCACATAATCACAGTATTGTTGCATAGTAGGTGTTGGAGCTACCATCAGCACCTCACAGAGGTAGAGGCACAGTTGTCTAGCTCTAAGGCCTCTGTGGATGTGTGACGAAGTAAGATGGTATAGTACAGGGATGACATCTAGAAGTTTATCTGTCCGCTAGATACCTATCGACGAGGTATACCCTAACAGGTCTCTCGTGATGTTATGTCCACTTAGTAAACGCGACATAAGAGACAGAGATAGAGATAGAAAGAGAGGGAGAGAGTGGGAGAGTGAGAGAGGAGTGCTAAGAATTAAGACGTACAGACGTGTTGACATTTCCTTATCTCCAGCAATTCTTTTTTTCTACTTTCATTGACTTTTGGTTCACGTTTCGTTATAAATTTTGGGTGACCTGACTCACTCATATCTTCAAAACTTTTGTGACTATTGAACCTTTTCCACTTTAAGCTTTCACTATCACGTATCAGTAAGTAGAGCTAAATATGCTCTGTCGAGATTTCATCGGAAGTATATGTTTCGAAGTCACCTGTACACAAAATAAACATTTTATAAAAAACATCCTTGTATTTTTGTATAGTTGTGGCTTGCCTTAACTGAAAAACTAAATTTTGACAATAATCCACGACACTCAGAAACTTACAGATACTACATGAATATTGCTAAGAAACTTGCCGATTCCGAAGTAGGAATTATATGGAGTAGGTATTCTTCTTAGTGTTATTTTACTGGAAACATTTCTAAGGAATTTAATTAAAATGTCATATTAAAAGCCTGATATTCAATTTCCTTGGAAGCACTCTTCATTCGTAATTTTGTACAACCGGAATCACTAAGCGATAGGCAGAAGCTTATTACACAAACAATGTAATCTTTTTAAAACATTCAACTTGAGATGTACATTTGAAGTCCTTAAACATTTTCGAGATAGACGTTATTATTGGTTTTTTAAAATCTTTTCTTATTCCCGAAGGGGAATATCAAGGCCGCTTTTGAACATCTTTCGATTCATTTTTATCTATCCCTCTTATGACCAAGTTGACAACGGGTCCATATCACCAAAGTGGCCCGGGTTCAATCCCAGGCAACCGCTTGTGGGATTCGTGGTGGACGAAGCGGCGCTGGGGCGGGTTCCCTGCGAGTTCTCCGGTTTCCCCCGCCAACTCATTCCACTGGTGCTCCATCTTCATTCCATGTATCATCAGTGTCACCGCCTGCGGTGCCGTAACAGTAAAAGCGGACGTTAAACATTACACAGAAAGGTTCCATAAGGCCCACTTACTCGCACAATCACCCTATAATAAAATGAGTAATGTAGCGGTTTATGACCTTATTTAAATGTTCATTTCAATTAATAGGAACAGACGGAAAAGTAAACTAGCATAGAAACGACGTCTTAAATACATTAAATAAACAATAGGGGCGGAGAAAGTCATGAGACTCAGTTGATTTACTTTTATGATTTAAGTTATGAACTGTTCCTTTTCACTGCACAATCTCAATTTGAGAGCTCCATCGGTATATTTTGTTTTGTATTATAAGTTGAAGGTAGCCTAGTGTTTGGAATATTATTACCAAAATGTGATACTAGGCAAAAGTATATGGGTCCTTTTTTATTACAGCTTCACGGGTGATCAGCAGTGCGAGGTTTAAAAACATTGAGCTTTCGGCCTTCATCAGAATGAAAAAAATATATATATGTGGGTGAAAGATATATGGGTCTATTATATCTACCTCTGCTTCACATTTATCTTGGATCCTATAGTCTCATTTCTTAGGCAGTTTGGCTACATTTCCCTTAATCTGCCTTAGGTATTTATATGAATGTATATCCACTGTATCATTATGATTAGTTTACTGATTTGCAGGACTAGAGTACTGAAGCTACAACTCATCACCAGGCATAAGAATTTGAGTGCATTAAAGCCAATACGAAGAACATAAGGGGAACTGTCTCTGAACTATAGATAGTACGCTGTAGGTAACAAACTACTCCAAAACCTCGTGCATACCTTTGACAGCACCCAAATAAGTTGTTGAAAGCCTGTCAGTGATCTTGGCTTTGGTTATTCATTCCTGTAGTGAGAATCTTTGAGTATACCTACTCGTAGATAATTGAAGTCAATTGTTTAAGAATTCCTAAGCTTGCTGATTAGCTTATGCAATTATAGTTATGTTTCTTTTCGCTTTATTCTTTTTAATGCTGGAAATTAATGTTAGGAACTACTAACTTCACAAATTACATGTAATTTATTTTTCCTTCCAGATAACATAATTATTTGTGTTAACGCTATTCATAAGATGCCATCCTAAGTCCGAACAATAAATTATTTTATAATTTGCATGGTTACTAAATGGTAGACAAGCACGGTAATCTCGTCCTGTTACTTTCAGATGAAAGTAAACGTTTGTTGCTTAACGACGCTGTCAATTACCAGGATCACATCAGCTCGCCTGTGTGCCGGAATTTTGTCCCTGAGGAGTTACTTTACATGCCAGTGAATTTACTGGCATGGAACAGTCTTTTTTAAGCACACTTAAAAACCAGCGATCTGGGATTGCTTTCAGAGTATGAAGTGTTGCCTACCTCCAAATAATAAGGAACAGGTGAAGCACTTTAGAAATACCCCGTTTTTTTTTGTTTTTTTTGGCCACAAGCCCAATCATCCTCGTGAAGTTATCGGTAATGGAATAAAGTGATAACCCAACCATTTAAAAACAAGGGTATTTCGTGTTGTAATGTTGATTGCTTGCTAACTGAAAATCTCCCCCACAGTAATATGTTTGTCAAAGCTCCTTCAGATATCTAGCATACTTTATCGAGGACTCGTGACATTGAGAGAACCGTAACTAAGTTATTTTTATTGACTTGAAATAACATTTGATTTTATAAAACTAAAGGTGTTAAAAACTTCAAAACTTTTCCTCAAAAATAATGGGAAGTAAAAACACAATTATAGCCACAATTATATGGAACAAATCCCCATTAAAACTCTGCTAATATTCACATTAAGAGGATGTTTCTCTAATTTAAAACGCTCCATATTATTCCCACCAATCACATAAATGTATTAACTGGTATATTAAGAGCGAGACGGAATGCTTGGGACACACAGTTTCTGAAACCAAATGATTGTTCCAATCCAAATAAATCCATGACCAACTGTAAGGTAAAACTCTGAACACTGCAGCACTTGATAAAAAAATGAATGAAATACATGGCTATCGTTTAAAAAATAAATAAAACAAAAATATGTATAATAACCCTGGCAGCTACTTACTTAAACCAGGGTTAATATGCTAGATTTTTAACGTTTATTCATTGTACATTTCATACACAGTACAACATATTCTGCAGACAAATTTATAAAAACACAAATAAAAATTTATATATATATAACAAACTATAAAGTAAGACAAATATATAGAACATAAAAAATAAAGAATAAAATAAAGTAAAAATAAAAACAAAAATTATCTTCTGAATAAAGAAAACATAATTATAACATTTCACACATACCAACATTAGTCTCACAAAAGTTCAAATGCTACTAACCATTCGTTCTACACAATCATAATAAAATATAATTTATAAATAAATGCACAATAATTAAAATAGTTTTGTAAATATGTAACAATGTGCTGGATAAAATAAAAATAAAATTAAACAAATTTATCTCCTCACTAAAACAAAATAAAAACATACAACATTTCATACATACCAGCATCACTCTCACAAAGCTATAACTACCACTACTAAACAACAAACAGCAAATATATAGAATTAAATTATTAATTATAAACATTAATTACACAATTTTAATTATACCCATTATTATTCTATTATTATATTCAATAATGTTAAAACTATTAATCATTATACCACTATCATAATTACTTTATTTATTAGTATAGTTAGTTATAATTATTATAGGTGCCTATTACTAAATGTTTCTAAATTTAAATTTACATATTTATTAAAAATTATAAATAAACAAAAGTTTACTGGTATCCAGTAACTGTGTGTACTATTTTTTGTTTTGTTTAAGGGCCCGTCGACAAGTAGGTCATTACGGTTGTATGTACTAGTTACCAGTACAAAAGCTAACGGAAAGTGCAATACGAATTTCAAAATCTACATAACCAACATTTTCAAGAACATACAACAAAAATGTTAGATTTGATTAATAAGTAAGTTTATATAGGACTTATAATTTATTTATGCCAGCAAACTTGCTGCTGGGTTTTAACCATCTAAAACAAAACCCCTAGCGCAACAGCCCGTGAAGGGCCAAGGCTTGCCGCCCAGTCACTGCGTCCACCACCTCTGCCCACTTCAGGCGTCATTGGTGGGGTGCAGTACTCGAGGGTGGACGTGGTCAGCGCCCACAGCTCCCCCGGCCAGTTATACGGCCGTTTCGACATGGGGCCGCTACTTCTCCATCAAGTAGCTCCTCAATTGGTCCCCCCGGGACCTAACGAGGCTGAGTACACCCCGTGCCAGACATCCCAGAGGGGATAAAATCCCCATACTGGTACCGGGGATCGAACCCGGGTCGATGTCTTGGCACAAATAAAGAATACTTAAAACCGGGACATAAATTACTTACAATTTGTAAGTCGCCCTTGGGGTATTTATCTCGGATGTGACATTCCCTTGTGATCTACCGGGAAAGTACGAATCGACTGGGGAATTTAATGTCGTACTGGCAAGTTGGCCATGGCAGTTTAGCGGTTAAAGCAACCGCTCGATAAGTAGCATTGAATTTTTCAGTCCTGATTCCACCTCTTAATTTATTTACTTTAATGTAATAATCGTTTCAACTATTGTCACTAAGATTTAGTTATAAATGATTTTTAGAGAATTATCTCTTGCTAATGCCTATCGTTGTTAGTCATTCAGATAATATCACAGGAGAGGTTGGAAGTTCTGCCATGCACCTGAATACACTTGCCCAGTCACAATTAGGTATGACCGCATCCATTTCAGTGTTCCCTCTTGCACCATTTCTATGAGAACGACATCAAATTACTGGTTTGCTTCTCCTCTTTTCTTCCTCTCTAATTTATCCTGCTTTTCCGAACCGATTCTAGTTGCTGTAATTACACTGCATCTATATTACCTACATTAATTGTAGATAGGAACACCTTTCCTCACAGAAGTCTCTCCTAATGTTTGTAATGCGTGAGCTGCACGAGCATATAGCTTGGACTTCATATTATGTAACACAATACCAAATGCACTACCAGTCAAAGGTTCTCGATCAACTAGGAAAAACACTATATTATATTTTTATATCAGTGTACAAACACATCGTACAAGCTAAATGGACTAAAAAAATAAAAAAAAATAAATAAATAAATAAAAAAAAAACATTTTCAGACAGTATCATTAAGTAAATTACAAATGGTTTAAATTTTAAGGATGTATCCTTTGCTCTCAGAACTGGTGCACGAACTTGACATTCTCGAGATAAGATTTTGTAGTGTTTTTGTGAGTACTCTCATTTCAGTTCAACATGTCTGTCAGATCTTCAGCATTAGATGATCTGTTCCACTGCTGGAGTTACATAAAGGGAGCGATGAACGACCGGTCAACAAAGCAGCCCTCTAATGTCCACGGGGTGTACTCTTTCCTTTGAGCAAGCATCTGTGCCAAATATCCGACACCAGATAAACCTGCAAGCACAGGAAAAGCAACAAGGAAACGGAATGAAAGCGAAATTACGGAAACGAAATCGTTCAAGGTGAGAAATCACTTTAGCATTCGCCTACCTATCAGAGAAAGCGACAAAAAGGTACGCGTGTTTTCAGAGTAGGTGGTGGAGTCAAAGCCAAGATTCCCGAATGTGCTCCTCCTACGTTACAACGGAATTATCTGGCTCTGTTAATTTATATGCATTCTGCAGAAACTAAGTTCATGTTTCGTATGGCATGTAAGTTTTAATCCTTAGGTATTCCTTTTAATAACTTGATCATTCTGGATTAAAAAACAAAAACACATTACTTATATGTCTCCTACTACAAAATATTGGAAAATATTAATCAAACATTTTTATTATGACCAAGCTTTATGTGTATAGTGCAGAGTTTATGCGATGTTACGACATTGAAATATGACAAACAAATCAGCCTACATAAGAATTATGTATAATGCAGATGCGTTACAATTCGAGATATGTTCAGCTGAAGCGTGCATATGTTTTGTTTTATGGGATCTGTAAGGGTGGAGTTTCTCCTGGACATAATCTAACACTGACTTGTAAATCAGTTTCAGAATCCTGTGCACTTCAAATGGAGGTATCCCGAACCGGCCTTCCTCTCAGTTTACAATTATTAAGCCGATGTCCCACGGTCCAACTTTTTGCACAACAATTGTGTATCGTGACACATAGAGAGTTGGATACAATTTTGTTGTATACAATTTCTATCCTATTTTTGCATTCTCTTCTGGTAAGCAGAGGAAGCATTGTATTCCACCCAAAAATTCGATGTCGAGATTTCACCAGAAATATGTTTTGAGACTCCCTGAATCCAAAAAAAAAAAAAAAAAAAAAAAAAAAAAAAAAAAAAAAAAAAAAAAAAGCATTTTTAGAAAAAGGTCCGCGTGTGTGTGTCTGTCTGTCTTTGTACAGCATAACTCAAAAACGAAAAGTCGGTTTAAAACCAAAGGTCATATTTAAATTTAATGTCTTTCAAGGATGCGACACAAAGATTTTGAAGAAAATAGCCCCAACCTCAACTACACTTTACATGGAACATTTTTCGAAAATTTTGATTTTCTTGAAAATGGCTCTAACGATTTTTATTAAAATGTCATATGTTTAATATATTTGTATGGCAAATGAAATGTATATCTTGAATTTTCTGGCTATAGCCCCTGTAGTCGTATCTACTCTGGACGACTTTTGCATAACTGGTAAACCGTTAGAGACAGACCAAATCATACTCTACAAAAAATGTAGATCTTGCTAAAATACACAATTTATGTCTCAATAAATTTTCTTGTAGGTTGAACCATTTCGGAGATATTCCATGTTATGTGTGCGAGTTTCGGAAAACTTAAGGCTTTCGTGAAATGGAACATCGCTGTTAATTTTTTATATGTTAAGTGTGCAAAGAGAACGGAATCTCAAAGCTTTAAAAATTTTGACCATCACACAATGCCTACTGTATTCTAATATTCCCCTTGCACTTACAATCAATAAGATAATTTGTACAAATGTTTATTTTAACTAACATGAAGAAGATATAGGAATAAGAGTTTGTAAGAATGGTTAGTACAAAAGTAGAGAAAGTCATGTGAGTGCAACTCAGATTTTTTTGGTATCCAATCTCTTTGTATCCAAAGCGATTGAGTTGCATCTAACTTTTTCATTCAACAACATGAAAATACCCAATCAGCGTCAGTAACGTAACAATTTGACGGACTGCGCATGCAACATGTAGTCAGCTGCTCTGTATGTACGGCTTTGTGTTGTCTTTGTGGTTTTCACAGAACTTGTAGCATTCTAGAAATGAAAAATTGGACTCAGAAGGCCATTGTATACTTCATCTAACCGTCTGAACGCTTCGAGTTTTATTTTTATGAAATTAGTTGAAATCTCCTGTCCAACCATACTAAAATTAAAAATATTGCAATTGTTCCTTGCTTCTTTCGCGTTGTAATAGATAGTCTCATATTTGTGTCCTGGTGTGTAATTTTGCCTTCGACACGATGTAAAAGGTTGGGAAATAAATCTTCTTCCAGTATACCTCGGCCTGTGCCTTGTTCGCTTCTTTGTAACGAAGACCGTGTCCACAAACGTCTTCTACTTCTAATACATATTTTCTTACTATTCAGGCTCGTGGAAATATATCCCAAACCTATACTTAATATAGCAATCGCTAAATTAATATTTGGTCCGCCATGTTTACTTTTCACGCTTGCTACGTGAATTGTTTTTCGTTTTGGAGAAAAATGCATGATGGTGTGACAGACACTCTTTTGTGTACAATTCTATTGGCTACAAAAAGATTGTTCAAACAATCTTTATGCTGGTTACTTCGTTTTCTCTTTGGAGTACCATATTCTGATACATTAAAATGCACTCCTTGATATACTTTTGTTTATTGTGTGACATCGTGAGCATTTGGAAGATGACTGTACCGACCTCTGCTAATGCAGTACTGCTGTACTGAATTCCTCCTACCATTTGTTGTGTTTCTTCCTACATGAATATTAAAAGGTGGAGTCATTTCTTTTAATTTTATACGGTTGTTCCTGTCAACATTGTGACAGGAAGCAACCCTATCCTTGTAGCTTGTAGGTTTTCAGAATGTCTTTTATTTTTGTTTTTCATTTGCATTGCCCTCTTTGACTTCTATGGTCATATCGCGCTCTTTGGCTTTACAAATAAATACCTCAGACGGGAACTGAATTGAATTCCGTATCTACCCCTGCATTGAAGATCCAGAATGCCCAATATTCCACAACAAAAATATTCATCAATCACAGAAGCTGAATTTTCAGGCCACTTCTATTACTTTGATATTATAACAATTAATATATTAATAAATATGAAGCAATTAAACAGAAATTCTAAACGAAATCTAGATATTCTCAGACGCGACATATTCTAGTAGACAGAACTTTAACTTTAACTACAGATTCTAAAATATTCCATCCGATCGAATTTTGAAATTTTAGTAAATGTGCACTATTCAGTTTTCGATGCAATAAAAAAGAAAAACTCCTACAAAACGACTGCACCTGACTTCTATGGTTAGAGGGTAAACATTTTCATGGAATTCTTTTTGGTTAAAGGTGTCTTGAATTTAAAATTCTTGATTGATTAAATCAGATGGTGAACGAGGAAAATAGATGAAATTATGTTAAAATTAGCTCAAGGTCCACAGAGATTAAAGTTACTCGACATTTATCCTTTCAGGATAAGGAAACATTTCACTAAAACCCTTATTCTGGCAACTGAACCTACACATGTTTGGAAATTGGGACTTTTCAATGAGAGACAATACGTTAACGCCACGATACAAACACATACGTTTATTACCATACCGTACAATCCCCGGGTCAGTAGTTGAATACTGGGAAGGATAATTACATATTCACCGAATTTCGTGTCATTTCATTTCATGTCATTTCCATCGTCCTTTCAATGCTGTGCGTCGACTGCGTTGCAAGGTTGGTGCCTCTCCGAGGGGTGGCTGCGTTCTGTAAATACGACTGTGAGTGCTGAGGTGACGTTTAGGTCATCTATGTTATGGGAGGCAACCCATATCCTCCGTACGCGAACCCCTCGTCGAGATGATGAACTACCTGTAAACCTGTAAGAACCAGCCCTCAGTAGGGGGCTATCCGGTCGCCATTGTATCCTATCATCTCATCCCTTCTACCTATGGTCTGACGTACAAAATTTGAATCAGCGTAATCCTTTAAGGGACAGTCAACTGAAAATGCGAGGTTTTGGTCCAAATTTGTGATTTTTTGTTTTTATTACTAAAACATTCTCTGTTTCTTTCTCTGTTTAAAAATGGTAAAATATTTAACCCTGCGCCATTTTTAAATACCTGGGCGGCCATTTAAAGATGGGAGTACACGGCATTTAAATGCTGGCTCGTTGACCTGTGCACTGGTGCACGCCCCTTTCTTCAAATCAATGTTTATTTCCGATTATAATTTTGATCGGAGATGAATTATTTGAAAGTACCGCGTAGTAGCTGTTGGCTAACCTGTTTCCCTAGCATCTGTTTACATCCAGAGTCAAATGAGCAATGAAACATTCAGAAATAAATGAAATATATAGAAGTATGTACAGATAGAGAAAAGAAGAGAAGTTGGCACAAAGTTAAGGTTGATTTCAAATGCAGTTGTGGTTTATAAACTTAATAAGTTCTATTTTGTCCATAGAAATATTGAAATAACAGCGCGTGTGTTGATTTAGTATGTACACATGGCATCCTCCTGTGTTTATGTTTATAAACTTGGCGGTGTAAACCACGTGTAAACAGAGACAAAACGAAAGTTTGTACTTTCCTTGTGTTATTTGTGATCTGTCGGTGCCTGCAAGGTTTGCTGCAAAATGGAACAATTAAAATCACCACGGAGTAGTAGAAGGATTCCCAAGAAAAGGCCCTCAAAGAAGAAATTAGCAGGTTTGTCTGTATACAAGAAAATGCAATCTGTGAATCCAGGATGTCCTGGTGTTACTGTTTCACAATCTGGTAAGTGCAATAATGAAAGCTATTCTGAGCATACAAATGAAGCCATACCTACAGCTTCAGAAAAGAAGTTAGCAGCATTTTCTGAATTTATGCCTAGAACTGACAGGCATATTAATGAAAACTTTGTTGATTTCACTATTGTGCATAATTCTGTCTTTCAAGAGCTAGTAAAGGACCTTCTGTGCAACGATTGTAAAACTAAATCAATCATAATTGACATTACTGAAAGCTTTGGATTCTGTAGTAAGCTGTCTGTGAAATGTACCCATTGTAAAGTGGTTCCTACAGAAGTGTACAGTTCTGTTAGGGTTAAAAATTCTGAGTCAACAAGACCCCCATTCTTAGTAAACAGAAGGGCTGTGGAAGCATTTACTAATATGGGGAAAAGTTAAAGCAGTCTAGAGAAATTTTCAATTCACATGGGCATAAGTAAATTGAGTAAACAATCATTTACAAGCCACTTGGGTGCAATTTTAGAAGAAGGCAAAACAATGAAATTAGAAATTCTGAATATGGCTAGGGTGGCAGTGCGCGATGCACATGAAGAAATAAATAATTCTGTCGGAGCATCTCAATTATTGGACATAAGTGTCTCCTTCGATGGTACTTGGATGAGGCGAGGCCACAATTCAAATTATGGAGTTGGATTTATAATTGACACTCTTACTGGCATTGTTGTTGATTATGAAGTACTGTCTAAATTTTGTTTAGGGTGTATGATACATTCTAAGTAGTTTGGCAAAGCCTCGATTGAATTTAAGGAATGGTATACTCAGCACCAGAAAGCAGGTAAATGCCAAAAGAACTATGACATGTCATCAAATAGCATGGAAAAAGAAATAGGCAAAATTCTGTGGCAGTGATCAATATCAGAATGTAATATGCGATACACGAGCATGCTCTCTGATGGCGATTCATCCACATGGTCATATATAAATGACATACAGGTATATGGACCAGACATTCATATTCAAAAGGAGGAATGTGTTAATCATATTGCAAAGAGACTTGGTACTGCTCTTAGGAACACTGTAAAAGAATGGCGCACTAAAGGTGTAACTTTAGGTGGTCGGAAAGAGGGTAGCCTGAAGGAAAGTACCATTTTAAAATTAACACATTATTACAGGAATGCAATAATAAGCAATATTCCTAATGTCTCAGAGATGAAGAGTGCTGTGTATGCAACTTTGAAACATTGTACCTCCACAGATGATAATCCTAATCATGGAAGCTGTCCGAAAGGAAAAGATTCTTGGTGTTTTTTTAATAAGCAGACTGCTGAAGGGAAAAAAGTGGAAAGTCATAACAGAATGACTTGTAAAGTTTCACCAGAAATAGCAACAAAAGTTATACCAATTTATCAGAGACTTGCATCAGATTCCATGTTGCAGAGGTGTATAGGGGGAAAAACACAGAACCCAAATGAAAGTTTACACAGTGTTTTATGGAATCACTGTCCAAAGGAAATTTCGCTGTGGCTTAATTTAATATGGGATGTAAAAAATCAATAGAGGTAGAATGTACTTTGAGAGGAGAGACCATTTCATCATTTGCATTAGAAGTATGGGAAAAACGCGACAATAGGCGTATTGCACAGAGTAAGAGAAGGAGTGACCAGAAGAGTAAAGAACAAAGGAAGAGGGTGAAGATGCTGAAAACATCATGTGAGGAGGTGAAGAAGAAGGTGGAAGGTGAAACATATGGTGCAGGGCAGTTTTAGTGGTGAGTGCAACCAATTAAATTTTATTTTATCTGTTTCTCAAAACTACATTTTTCCTCGCATAAAAAGTCCCTTGCAGAGCAATTTTGGCCAGATTGTTCTGAAAATTTAAATATAAGCTCTTCAGAACCTATGTTTTATAATTTGGTCTGGAGTTTGATGAGAGTTAGTTAGTTGAGTATTTATGTGACAATAAATGTTAAAAGTATGACTTATTTTAAACAAAATTAAAAATTGCAGATAAAAAACATTATTGTGCTTTATGCTTTCATTACACAGCAAAACCCAGGCAGAACTTAATTTTTATGTGTATTAAGAACAGGTTGACCAAATTTTAGACATGAAATATAAAAACTGTTTCACAAGGAGCATTTTATATAAAACAATTAAATTCTTAATTAAAATATTAATAAAACAGAAAATAATTGGAGTACCAGACTGAAATTTTGCAGAGTGATTACAACAAGCAAAAGAAATGTATATACCAAATTTCAAAGCCTTATCTTTAAAACTGTGGAATTTGAAATTTTCACTTGACTGTCCCCTTATATGTAATCAGTCGATCGATCAATCAATCAGTCACTATAAAGTAGGTACAAGAATCACATTTTTATACACGGTATTGGTAACGGATAGTTTAATACATAACACATTTTATACGGGATTTACCAAGGTATTTACTATTTCTCTACTTCATTGAGTGATTAAGAATAAGCATTCTTCGTGATACAGTCTTCTATGAATCGCTCCTTAGTTGTTAATCACTAGGCTTAGGCCTCGGTTACATGTGGTCGTAATTTAAGTTACATTTTCATGGTGCTTTTGTGGTGTAGCACACGTTGGGTAGGGGTAGTACAGTCGCGTCGCCTTACAAACAGATTAATGTAGCAATATGTCACCCTCCGCTTCTCTGTTACCCCTACTATCAACAAACATGAAGTGTAAACGAATACATTAAAGTAGCTCTCAATGCAACGTCGTTTACAACCTGGACTGGAGCATATTAATGTCTATTACTATGTAATTTAGGTAATCTAGAAAGTTAGCTGATCTATAAAATACTATAAATACACACACTTATTTTAATAAACTCCTCATTACGTGAAGTACGTATTTATGACGTGCATATGTACGTACCTAGTAAATATTCGAAATATAAATGAATAAGGAAATAAGACTTTGTAGATATACATGGCATTATAATACATATCATGAAAACAAAGAAATTGAAATTTTAAAATTAAGTTTATAAAGTGCAGATATGTATTAGTTAATATAAGAACAACAATTATATTCCTATGCCAGGTACTTTATGTGTGGGTACACTACATCTACTAGGTAATTTATATCTCCACCTTCTCAATCATTTTATAAAACAATTTCATAGGTTTATTCCCTTATATTGATACCTGAACAATAATCTACTCCACTAGGTTCAATTTTTTCTTTCAATTGCTGTTTTCCGCTTTTAATTTCTATCCTATGCAATTATAAGAAGTGGAGGACGCATTGTATTGCAACCGGGTATACACGCTTTGCGATTCATTGTAAACTAAAAAGTATTTTTAAGGAAGGGTCCATGTGCATATGCGTGTCTGTGATAAGCATAACTCAAAAACTAAAAACGCCAACACATGTTCACCATGTCTTAAAATGTTACCTTAGCTTATATCTATTGTATCCCGCTTTTCTCATCGCTCCTATAAGAAAATAGTATGCGATTATCAGCTTCTAATAATCGGATATATAAAGATTTAATTCATTTGATGGAGCACACATTATTACCTCAACATTTCCTAAGATTGGCACGTATACCTCAACGACATTCAGATTATACTGACCTAGACGACCATCAACGATCCGTTTGGGCCACCTATTTTTTGGAATCCCCTCTACATGGGCTTATCTATGGATAAGCCTTTCCACTGGTGTTTATGCTCGTTTCATTCCTTCCCTTACTTTTTTATTAGGAATTAAAAGATGAGCTACCTTTAGGAATAAAAAGAAATAAAAATAATGCACTAAATATGCTACTCTTTGCGGATGGCATGACGTTAATACAAGACAGAGGATAAGCTACAAATAAGTACAAATTACAAAAATTAATCCAGGATTCTGGTTTAAATATATTAGTTGAAAAAGCAAAGGTCATGGCATTTATAGGAAAACAAAAATATCAAAGTGTCTGAGCAGGTGGGAATGTTTAATGTTCTCAGCTGGCTATGCAATGGGACATTTAGAACAAATAACGAAGAAATAAGTACTCAAGGGAGTAAATTTCAATACATTTCTGGAATAATAGCTCGTGCTCTGGAAAGGAAAAACCGAAAGGATACAGATTTAAAATTCCATAAGACAACGGCCGTTCAGGTTTTACTGTATGGATCGGAGACATGGACAGTTAAAAAGAAAGATTGGAGCCAAATACAAGCGGCAGAAATGAAATATCTCTGGGTAGTAAAAGGATGTACGAGTACTAGACAAGATCATATTAGAAATTAAGAAATATGGAAATAATTAGAAATATTTTCATTAAAAGAAAAGATACAAGTAAGCAGAGAAAACTGGAAAGGTCATTTGCAAAGAATGGATAACTCTTGGATTCCATTACAGTCTTACAAATAAGACTGGTTACAGAACAATAGGCAGACCAAAAAGATGGGAAGTATAAGGCTAGAACAGGATTCTCCTAAGCCATGACGAGTTGTTGATGATATTTCCATAACTCCTTAATTATACTTCATTTAATATCTTAACCATATACTCATATTTTCTGTATTAATATCATTTGATCCTCAAAAATAATTGGTAAAGTGTTTTCTCAGTTACCGTAATATGCATCTTATAAAGCGATGCTTCTCATTTTGTTTAAAACATTCTGTAAATATATTTTAAACAGTGTAGAGAACATGCCACAACCCTGTTTCACATCTTATTTGTTCTGAATTATTCAGATATCCACCTCCACAAGGTCACTGCTACTTAAACTAAACCATGCATCTTTTAACATAGCGTAGGGCTTTGAAAAAAAATTGAGTACTGTTTTAAGCTTAGTGTAAGTGAATAATGGTAGTATCTGTGTTAAGCATACGTAAGAATAGTGAGAAGTCATAGAAGCTCAACAATGTATATTTGAGGTGCTTGTCGGTATTCGGTTGTTCTTAGGGATTTGAAGTGGAACCTATAGCGACATCTGCTAATCGATTTTGGTTTCTGGAACTGCCTTGAAGCCACAATGAAATGCATGAAACGTACGAAATTATTTCGGTAAAACTCTAATGCAATTCAGAGGAACTAGACAGAACAATATGTTTCATATCAATAGTTTGTAATGGCTATGTAGAAGTAGACGATACTGTATGAGAAAGAGCATGCAAATTTAACCCACCACATTGTTTTCTTTACTTATGCTCTCTGTTTCTCTTTCATACACACAAAACAACGAAACACATTTACATGTCCTTAAATATGAAACACCATATAATGTGAATTTGATAATCGTTGGACTTGTTTTGTAGCATTTAACGATAAGAGCGTATAAAATTCCATTTTGAGATGATTTGTTACCGGTATTTGCGGCATATGCTAACATTTTGACGATCTGCAGCTATCCGTTCACCAGATTATCTGCATACGTTAACACTCATAAATTTTGTGCTGTCACAACGGAAGCTACATTTGGTTAGATACATTCACAAGCATTCGAAAGATTAGCTAGTTATATTGGAGCACATATTTCATCTCTGTGGCATATGGACTGCCGGTGAACACAGCTCGGAAAAGAGGTGTGCTAAATTTCAACAAGACCACTGTTAGCCTCGAGGTATACCCATAGTAGTCCACTTTCATAGAAATTAATCAAATATTATTTTATTTTATTTTCTCCTCAACAGTTCATTATGTTTGTTTGTTTTGTTTAAACAGTACCTCAATTTATAATTTCTGTCAAGTTCAAATAAATGACATTTAGGTTGGGCAAGAGATAGTGCGCGTACCACTTTTTGGGTGAAGGCGGTGCAGATATCTATATGAAGTTACTAAGAATTGAGCTCCCTGCTGGGCTTCAAGCAAGCAGACTCCAACTCATTAACTTTGGTGAGACCAGCTCAGTTCATCTCGCACAGTTTCCAAGGTTTAACAGCTGTTTTAGCACAGCAAGTATCCTTGCAAAGTGTATATTTAAGTTCGTAAACAAGAAAACCAGGTGGCGCAGTGACATCGCCTACCACCTAGGTGACCCGGGTTCGATCCCAGGGACACGCATGTGGTATTCGTGGTGAACGAAGCAGCGTCGGGGCGGGTTTTCTCCAGGTTCTTCGGTTTCCCCCGCCACTCATTCCACCAGTTGCTCCACAATCACTTTCCAGTTATCGATTTTGCCTACACTTCATATCATCCTCTTCCTCACTCTCATAGCAGAAGTTGGATTGACCATGCGCTTCCAGGTCTTCACTCTGTCCGGTCCATAGATTGCTGAGCTTAGCCGTCTGACCCTACGCACTGGTTTGTAAGCCCTAGGGGGTGTAAGCCTTACATAAGGGGAGGGTAATCAGTTAAAGAAGAAGAAGAAGAAAAACCAAGTAAAACATCTTGAGTGTGGTTGTCACACAAGTAAAATATTATGTGTGAAGAACTGAATAATAATAATAATAATAATAATAATAATAATAATAATAATAATAATAATAATAATAATAATAATAATAATAATAATAATAATAATAATAATAATAATAATAATAATAATAATAATAATAATAATAATAATAATAATAATAATAATAATAATAATAATAATAATAATAATAATAATAATAATAATAATAATAATAATAATAATAATAATAATAATAATAATAATAATAATAATAATAATAATAATAATAATAATAATAATAATATGAGACATTCAAATGTTGAAAAGTAATGTTCATAACATATGTAGGTGATGTAGGTTGTAGGGTATTAAATTTGATTTTCTTCAATTCAATACGTTTTGTTGTACAGAACATCTGAAACGCTAAAAAAGAAGCAATTATCAGATAATATTGTCATGAGTAGGCGTAGGCTATAATATTGTGTCACAGAAATGAAAGTTTGAAATATATGGTAAATAAAGGAAAATAAAATATTAATGTGCTACATTCACATGAACTTTCAACCCATTCTTCGATAAACTATGCTTATAAAAGGTAGCCCCTATTTGCTTTCTATTAATCGAGATGAATATTTAAGAGGGTGATTTATTTACATATGTACTTCAAATAAGGAACTGCAGTAGACATAAATGATAGTAAAATATTTTAAGAGTTAATTGGTTGGTATGTAATGTCTTAAGAATTTCATTCCCTTTGCATGACTAGGCGAAAACATGAATGATTTTTGGAAACGTTTAACTCCACAGAAAAAATGTATAAGTGCTAGGCTAATGTGAGATTACATATGCGTTTGTCTAGTATTGGCCTTGCCATTCACCAGACTAATTCAGAAGCCCGTAACTGTCACAAAAGCAACAAGCTTAACACTATAAATGCCTCATCTTTCTATTACTTTGTTCCCTGACTACTTAAATTTATTTCTCTCATTCCATTACATTTTCCCACATTCCTCAGTTCTGATTGGTCTTTAAATTTTTTTTCTCACTGTCAGCTCTTTATTTCCATTCAAGATTTCCTACAAATCATTTTTTTCCTCCAATGGTCTGCACCTTCACATTCTAATTATAAATGTATCTGATCTTACTTCCCTTTACATATGGACAACATACTTTTCCTTTCATTCCTCAGTTTCTATATTACAAACGAAACCAAGCAATCGCTTCCGCCTCATTCTTGTCACAAATCTTAATACATAACTTTCTCCCTATTCGGATTTCTAGTCAATAGATATGTTTTATCCTTGATTAGGGAGTATAACGTTTGCACAGCCATATCCTCTAGCCTTTATGTTATTATTTTCCAAATTCCCTCAAGTGTATCTGGTGTCTACATTTCGTTTAATTTATTTATTATTAATATATCCTTAATTATTATTCTTGGGAATGTTGTTCTGGCACGTCTCCGAGTATTTTGGAGATTCAAGCATACGTTTCTCAACTCACTGTCTGCCTGTTGTTGAAATACTTCAAACTTCTCTCCATTACTAGTCCTCTAACACTCCTATTCTCTTTTCCCAACATATTTCCCGCATTCTGTGGGATCCCTAAAGCAGATTTGCAAAACATTGTGATTATTTGATTTCCACTTGAACAAGCCCCCTTTATTGATTCTATATATTAATTTTGTTTCCACAAGGCAAACTCTTTCAACCCACGCCCCGGCATAATGCGTGCCCACTACAGACATTTACTCATTGTTGCCAATGCTGATTTACTTTCAGTACCCAGTATTTGACTGTCTGTCTCCCAATTTCTATCTTGGCTTGAGCCATTAAGGCTCAGATTTTTTTCTTTCTAAGTCTATCATCGTTTCCGCTTGATAAGACACGGCACAAGGTCAAACGGTCAAGATGTCAAGGTGATAAGCTGTCAAACGAATCTGGAGAAATCACGCACCTTACCATGTGACATATAGCTTATCATGCCAAATGGCATCTCTGATTGGTGCTTCCTTTTCTGCATTGCGAAAAACAGAGAGAGGTCCCCATGGCTGGGATGTCATGAGAAAGAAATATTCAATACAGTTACAAGAGTAACACGGGTGCCAGGAGTAAAATAGGTGTGCCGTATTCCTGAAATTTTGTTCATTCGTATTGGTGAATTCTTCCAAGTTTTGAATTTAATTCAAGTGCCAGTAGTTTGGGTTTTCTTGTGGATAGGAAGTTTCATTCTTAATAGGGGCTTGATTTTATAGATTAAAATTGTTACATAGTGACTCAGAGATGGGAATAGGGCAGTTTTTTAAATTGTTTTAGAGCTGCTGTTTATAAAACATTTAAAGTTACATTCGTGATGAAAAACCTGGTATATAATGAGTGATGATATATGTAGTTAAAACTGGGTCGTTGACTATGCAAGTGCCAACAAAGAACATTTGTTTTCGAAAACGAACTGCTAAAGACAGTGAATAGACGAAATAGATCAACCTGTCTGAAGATAGACTGTAAACTTAGCTGAAGAAGCAAACAATTGAGGGAAAAGCTATATTCTCAAAGTAACAGCGTTCTTGTACTAAAATCACAGAAGGATATTTCTGTTTTACGGAAAATAATGCTTCCTAGAAAATTAACAAATGTAGTGCTTTAATCCTGTCGTTTTAAATGTGAATGAGGTGTTCCTGAATTCATTAACCTAAGTAATAACATTCACGTTTAGTCAAGTGTTTATATTTGTTCCATTGTACACTTAGTGGGAAAATGTTGAAATAAACAAAATCCAAATAAATTGACACAAATTTAATTACCAAATAATTAAATTCTTTAGCCACCTCAATTTCTTTCTTATTTACAAACATGTTTCGTTCACAAAAAGTGTAGTTTAACAAGATTTACATTTGTTTGTGCAGCAAAACTCTTTCTATCGCTTACGGTTTACAAGTTATGCGAAAGTTACTCGAAATTTAGAGGGTTTCAGAGGTTATTCCCATTAAATAAGATACACGTCTAATTTATCATGAAAGTATCTTAAACATATGGTTATTCAAATCGCTAGAGGCACTTTTTAGGAAATACAAGTTTTAAAGGGTGTTCCATGTAATGGGTGGTTTTTCAGGTACCGGGATTTCCTTGAACATATTTTATGTTGCATCTCTGGAACATGCTGAACCTAACTACCAAGTTTGGTATTTGACTAACCTTTTATTTTTAGTTAATTGATGCTTCCACAGTCAGGCGTCCACAGTGACATACGGAAACAAAGGTGCACATATGGACAATTTTTTAAGAATACCTTTCTTTTTGGACTCAGAAGGCCTATAAATTGTATTTTCGGTGAAATCTTGGTATCAGTTTTGAGTAGAATAAGTACTTTCTCTGTTGACTATGAATGTGTTGCAGAAAGCAAAAAGTAGGGAGTAATAATGTTAAATAAATGAACAGAAAGTGTGTTCTGCCGAAAAAAAGAATACTGGAAAGTTTTGAGATGTGAAAATAAAAAGCAATGAAAAGCAGTTTGAAAAGAAAAACAATTAACGAGAAAAGATACAAAGTTTGGGAAAATAATTGGCAGCAAGAGAATATCAATGCAATGGAAAATAATAGAATTACATCATACAATCGCCTTTCATAGCAAATACTCATTTGAGAAACTGCTACTTTTGTTATAATTAACATAACCTCTCCCCTCTAGCAAAATGCGTATAGCAAAATAACATTACAGATCCAAATATCACTAATCAAAGAGGTTATTAGCAGCGAGACCTCTTGTTTGTAGCTTTGTTATTGACAGAAGGCATCCCGTTTGAGTTTTGTATGTGCTTGCTCAACCAAAAGATAAACGTTGGCTGGAGACGACGCTAAACTTGTGAAACGCTGTAGTAATTAGGAAACCGCATCTACCCCAAATGCTCGTTTTATGAAAATATTCTTTATATGAATGAAGGAAGAGAGATGATTTTGCAATATACAAAGGAGAAACTGAAAGCTGTTTAAAATAAAGTAGTATATACAGAGAAGTATTTGAATCGACATTGTTAGTGGATAACTGGAAGTAATTAAAGGTTTCGTTTAGAGTGTGCTGTAGAATCTGAATATTGGGTTTCAAAGCGTGCAAAGAGAACTCTGAAAATATGAAAAGAAGGCTAGCCCTTAGATGTCTTACTCTGTGTAATATCGCGGAGCTGTTTTATTAGTCACATTCGAGTTCGCAAGTAAAACCTTTAAGGCGAGGCATCTGTGAAATTTGAAACTTCCATAGGCTTCTTGATGTAGTTTTGAAATTTTTAATACTTGTTAATCTGCACATTACAAATGGATATACTGCATGCCTGCAGTATATCACAATTTGCTATAAACTTGTTATTATTTTTATTATTCTAAGCTACTTCAATAATTCTTATTCTAAAACAAAGGCTAATGTTGCATTCACATGACTTTCTCTATGTAAAATATTCTTACAAACGCTAATTCCTCTATTTGATTTTAATGGACATAAACATATGCAGAAATAATCTTTTGTTAATTTTCTTGTAATTGCAAGGGGAATATGGGAATACAGTAGGCTTTAACTCTGGCAATTTCAAGCCTTATTCCAGAAATTATACTACCAACAAGGGGTACCTTGTGACTACCACCAGCAACAATGTCTGCGCAGTTTTTAAAACAAATTTATTTTAAATTTTGGTATTTATATGCCGCCATGCTTATAATGGTAGTATCTAAACATTGTTTAACCCGACGGGGCAGCGCTTTATGACCACCGTGACATTCCATTGTTTCTCAAAAAGTCCAACAATGAAATCTTTGTAACAAATATGCAGTTCAGTAGTGGAAACTGATTGACAATAACTACTACCTGCATGCCGTTAAGCAAAAAAGTAAAAGATGGAATTTAAAAAATTATAGAAGGTGGGCATAAAGTAGCCTTCTATGTGCTAGGGTAAAGTGATAGTAAAATATTTTAAGAGCTGGTTCCTATGGATAGCTTTAAATGCTGTTCTCTTTGCATGTCCTAGAGATAAAAGAATGAATAGTGACCTCTCATTTTTAAAAAAAGTCATCATTGCAAAATTCGGACAAAGGAATAACTCTTCAATGCTTCATTCTGCAAAAACACGTAATTGATGTGTTTTAACGATGCCTACATTTTATGTAGCAGTAAGACTTTTTCCATCTCTTATGGTTTACCATCTATGCAAAGGTAATCGAGAATGAAGAGGATTCTGAGGACATTTCCAGAAAATTCAGAATATACCATTTGCCATAAAAGTATACACATAAAATATAAATGTAAAAACAATAGTAGTTTAATTAATCTCCTTGCAGCACTTTTGAAAAAAATCAAATATTTTCGAAAAATGTTCCATGCAAAGGGTAGTATGAAGTGTGCAGATTTTCTTGAAGATCTTCGTGTCGCATCCTTGAGATACAAACTCAAATATCAACTTTAGTTTTTAACCTACTTTCCGTTTTTGAGTTATGCTGTTCACAGGCACAGGAACAGGCACAGGCACAGGCACAGGCACACGTACGCGCGCACGCACACACACACACTCACGCACTCACGCACGCACGCACACACATACACACAGGAACTTTATTCTAAAATGCCTTTTTTTGGAATTAGGCGGCGTTTTTTCCCCGTGAAATCAGATCGAATTTTTGGGTCGGATACATAACTTCTCCTACTATACGTAGTACAGAAAGTAAAAATATAAACTGAATCTCAAAACTAAAAATAGCAGTGTTTTTTAAGATGCACATAAAAGTGAGATATTATTTTTAAGCTATATCTGAGAGAAAAAATATCCATATTCTGACTAATGATACTTAAAGCATTTTTATGAATTATGCAATTTTTGATTGACATTGCATAAAAAGCATGAATTGTACATAGGAAAGTCTAGGCCTTCTTAAAGTTTTACTAGTCATATGAATTGTGTAGCTTCAATAAGTTGAAAGATTATTAAACTGCAAATTCTTAGCAGCATTTGATAAGAATAAACATCTTTATGGAGTCAACGGCAAAAATATACAAAATGTGCTACAGCCCTAACAGGTCAGCCCGCTAACGAGAGAAGGCGTCCACATTCCCTGAATGATCAAATTTGTGCAAAAAACGCATGACTACACGTCAACAGCGATAGACTTCTCTGCGACATTAGGAGTTGTCTGGAGTTTAATCTCGAGCGTCCATGTTTATACAGCTAGGTGACGCGGTACGTATTCGGGAGGTGCCAGGTTCAAACTTCACCGAGAAACTTCGCGCCGGTCTAGGTTAGACTCTAGCCAACTGCAGTTAAGATTCAGCCAAGACCGGTGGTTTTTAAGCGTGCTTGATAGCGATAGCCCCATATCAGTAGAAATGACAAATTTTCCTGCCATCCTTTCATCCTTTCATCCTACATTTCATTTCCTTCTTCACAGTCATATCAGACGTTGGGCTGTTCATCTATCGTAGCTCTGCTACAATCAAAACTTTTCTTGCTTCTCGACAGGCCATAACGTCTGTGGCTCTTATTAGCGAGGTCACGGGTTCGATTCCCGCAGCCGACCTTTCCGACCTTGGAGCTTTATCGGAACTTTTTTTCCGGGTCACTCAGGCGAATACTGGGAAGTGTAGGAAGTGTATTTAGCTTACATCCCCCAATCATTCTCTTTCATTTTATTCATTTTATCTCTCTACCCGGGATTTACAGGCTGTAAGAGTCAGCAGGGTCACCGCTTGCACTCAGGAAATACAATGTTTGGCTGAGGGTAGGCGCTGTGGTTGGTTGGCCACCTGCCAGGGGGACTGATTAATCAGCCCGATCTGGCTCGGTGGTCCACTCTCTGTGGCGACCTGAAACTCAGTCGGGCTGAAGAACTGCCTGCATCTGTTAGAGACCCACCATAGTAGTTCTGCCTGATGTGCGTTCTGGCCATCTGTAGGGTACCCAAATCATCCTTCCTCCCAGGGTCTGCTGTAGATTAAGCCATCGGTTGCCATGTTGGAGTCCCCTCCGTGACAGACACGACGAAACAAGTTCTTGAGGGGTGGTAAATCCTCCAAAGAACAGGGTGATGCGAAAACGATTATTCCTATCTATGTATCATCTCCCCGTAGCACATATTTTGGAATTACCCACGAAGTTTGAACATGCCAAATTCTATGTCAATTTCAGTAACAGAGGCTGAAATGCATTACAACGCTCTCTTCCCAACAACATATTTTCAATCTCTTTACGTGTTTATATGTCACCTATATTTGCTTTACATTCTGCAATGAAGGTATAGGTCAGATTTCGACAATTATCTTAATCTATATTCTGTTTTGTTGTAAAATAGCACCATCTTCGTGACATAATTTAGTATCGCCTTTCGTTCGCACACCTTGAGAATGTACCACGATCCCAATTATTACTTTAGTCACCGAAGGGCCTCAGAAAGAGGCAAATTACAGCTCTACAAAGACTGTCACTTGTAGTTTTGCTCAGGCAAACCAGAACGTTGGATTTGTTAGTGCGGTTTATCTCGATAGCCATCCATCCATCACTTTATTCGTAGCTTTGAGTGTAATCTCAACTTCATTCACAACATCCGGTAACTTCGGTGACTTAGGATCTTGAAATTAGTAGGCACTATACTCGGTTCCAAGCCACTTGTGAAATTTCTCCCGACGGGATTCCACTAATCCTCCTAAGGAGAATTAGTCTGCTGGTTGGAACGAGAGGCGGGATAACCAGGTCAAGCAAGGCGAGATTAAAGTGATGGAGGTGGTGGTGTGCTGACCACTTGACCCCTAACTGTGGGCTCTCAAACCCCGAGATCCATAAAATGTGCTCATCCTATGCCTACAACGTGTATTACTATATGCTGTTCTACGTATGGGGGTATATTAATACTTTAAAATGATAAAGCATTAGCACCAGTGTAAAGAATAACCACCACAGTGCTTCATCCAGCATACAAGAGTCAACAGCGCAAATACGTAGTAATTTTGCTCTCCTGCGTAACTGGGAAGCATCAGTAGATGACGTGTTCTGTTTATTGCTTGCACAAATCACGGAAAGCCATGCTTTAGTAGGCATGATATTAAGCAAGACGGCTCCTCAGGAATTAGCATTAGGTCTTAGGTACGATTCTCGTTCACACGTCACTATGACTGAGGGTTTTTACCGATGACGAACTTTACCAAAGGGAATATAAGAAATGTTGTACCGAAAGCAATGTGTAAGTGTGGGTTAAAAATGAAAGAAATGCTGATGCGTTAGCCACAATTTAAATCCATTACTTAGTTGCTATGGTACTGCAATCTGGAATATACCCATAATATATATTGCACATTTAAAAAAACAACAACCTTGTTTTCTTATGTTGAAACTTGTTTAGTGTTATCTACATTACTGCATAGATACAACAGTATGCGAAAATACTGAGTCTTTTGAACCGTATTTTAATAGTGCTTGTTGTTTGAATGGCATATTTGTCAGGACAACCGAAAGATTAGTTCTGTGTTATGAAATTGTTCTTATCTTCTCTCCTTTCTACCGATAAATACACAGCATTGTACTCTATGTAGGATGTTGGTAACGAGACTTTACCTACAATACATGTTTAATGGATGCCTGAACTTAAAAATGTCACCTTAAAATAACCCCCCTCTATCTCTCTCTCTCTCTCTTTTTCTCTCCCTCATCCTGCGTGTGCAGAGAGTAAGGTCAATGTTTATATTTAGCTAGCCAGACTCAGGGGTCTCCGTCTAGGGGATATGTGAATAGCGACCACAAGGTACCCAAGCTGAGCAGAACATTACTTCCACTTACTGGTGTTTTGCTCCTCACTGTAACTTTTCTATCTGACCTTACCTTTCGAAGTAAAAAATCCAGAAACTAGATACTTGAATATGTATAAACAACTGAAGGTTATCACGAAATTTTCCTCACCTCAAACCTATTCTTACATGCAAACAATTTCGCTATTTATCTTCTCAAGAACAGATTTAAGTCTCTTTATTGCAATGTAGTATGTTAAAATACTCCCCTGAAGAGTAGAATGTAAAGATAAATTTATATTAATAGCATGTGAAACTCCTTTTAAACATAAAATATTCAGGACATTTTTATTAAACTGTGAAACTTTAACAGGGAGCGAGAAGTTTAGTCAAAAATGTGTAGAATTTGTTAAAATGCGCAATTTGTATTAGATAAAGAATTTGTTCCTTTGGCTTTATTAGCTGCTTCGTGTTTTAGTTTGAACTTTACAGTGCTCTAAACCGCAGGCCTTTTGTGTATTATGTTCCTCATTTTTTTCTCATTAAGCAAGACGAGGAAAATGCTACAGCAAGGCGAACATAAGGTACAAATTTTTCAACAGTTGACTGTATTCGCAATCGTGTAACCTCTTATATAACTGTAAAAAATGTGTATTGAAGTCATCTGTAACAACTTTAACAGCACTAAAAGATTAGAAGAATTTTAACAAGTAGTTGAGGTCGTGGTTGTTAGATATTATATTTTACAACTTTTCTTCCCTTAAATAGGAGTTAAAAGACCTTCACAGCAGCATAATAGGTACTTAGAGTACGAGTTACAAAACTAGAGTAACGAGAGGCTGAAATTAGTACACGACCGAAGGGAGTCTTCTAAGGGTCATGGCTTACTAATCCAACGTGTTGTATACAACATTTTATCTACGTTAAAATATTTTAATATACGTTCTATATTTATTATAGTTAATGAGATTTGTTTATTGTGAAAATGATGTGTTAAGAGAAGGAGTAGTGTGGACTTCGGAAAAAAAAACATACACTATACATTAACAAACATTTTTATTGTATTCTGCAATTTTGGATGCTAGTGTCATATATGAATATAAAGAGGAGGTTGGAAATTGAGTACCGTTGGAAAAAGATACGTAGAAGAAATTCTGGAGATTAAGAAGAAAATTACTGATCTAATACTTAGGAGACAAGATTCGATTACAGGCAAAGTTTTGGAAAACAATACTGTGCTACTAGAGAAAATGGGCCTCCATTAAACGTTGCAAATTGTAATGGTTGTAAAAACAATGATTACGAATTGGGAGAGAAAGTCTTAATTTAATGCATTGGTATTATTATCAAGAAAAATGAAATATAGATGATGATAACTAAGGATTTTACCTTTCGTTGAAGCTGTATTTTATGTTTTGGTACCGTGTTTTGTTAGAATGTGAAGTAGGCATAGCTTTTTCCCTAGTAAATACGAACTGGAATTATTTTTTAACTTTTCTAACGTACCTACACACGTATTGTAAGAAGGTTCCTTTGCATTTTTGTGGTTTCGAAACAGCCGTACTGCATCATTGCGGTTTACACCGTTGTTTGTGTACCTTTGAACATCACCGATTACACTAGCCTACAAAATTTTACTTTTTGTTTAAAACTGGCATAAAAACAGCTAATCTTTGTGTTTTCAGGTGTGCTCATCAACACGAATGCATGTTTAACACTCGTTTTGAAGTTATATAAACTAATGTTATTGCCTATATAAGCTTATGCATATATTTACCTTCCTGGAGTTTGCAGTTTTCTGCTGAGGATTCACTGATTAGTGTCCCGCAGTAATCGGCTAACACTAATACACTCCACTTCCCTGGTATCTCATTTCAACGTCTGAAATTTGCTGGTGGAAGCGTTCCCCGTGCTCGTCGCTTACAGGTGTCAGGAAAGAAGTCCGAGTTGGAATCTAAGAAATATTACTTTAAGGATATGTTGCACTCCAGACTTTTGTAGCAGAGGATTTGCCACAAGATCCTTGCAGTTTTCTGTTCTCTTATTTCCCAGAAACTATCGGCATTTGGCATCCCAAGCTAACTTTTCATGAGCTTTCAGAATAGTGTTTAAATGCTAATCTTTGTACAGTTTGCGTAACTGAGGACTCACAAAAATCCCTTCTTTTATTTTCTCCTCACTAAGACGTGGAAATTTCTCGCACTAATATGGAAATGCTTCCCCAATTTTTTCCATAGTCTCAACGAAGTTTTTCATTAGGTCCAAGTTTATATGAAGAGCAGAGAGAATTATATTCTTGTAGTTGACAAGTGCATGTTAAATCCTGGTTCAAGTGATTGACACTGAGGCCAATCTTTCTTCAAGCACACGTCCAGAACACCAACTGGAGGTACGCTTAAATTAATCATACTCCATCCTTCTTGAACTTGGAAACGAGAGCTAATTCAAATTTTTGATTGTTCGTTTTTGTTATCAGCATGTTCCACATAGTTAACAAACATTTATTTAATTGCAGTTACATCTTCACTGTTGTTAGTTCTATTATAGTAGTACATAAAATATTAGAGATGAAAGTCACCTTAGGTTTCGAGGTATTTTAACTATTACATAATAGGAACTACATATTCACCATAACTGACATCAAATACTCTTAAAACTTAATTATCGCCTACCCACACAACGCTTAGAACAGTTGCCACTGAATAGGACTTTACATGTACCGTATGCCACAGTGGAAGTGTTAAATGCTGGTAAACTGCGGTAGTTTTTCTTTGTGGAACTTGGAGAAAAAGAATGGAGGTGTAATTACCAACATGTTCGGGAGCAAATACCTCAGGCGACCCTTTCCAGCGGCACCTTTGCTCTAAACTTGGCGCTATGCCAGACACCATGTTGTTACAAGGTACCTACCTACCTACCTACCTCGGAAACGGAAACACCAAAAGCTACCGAGAAAAGGATACGTAACACGAATATGTGTATCCTAATTACTTTATTGAGTTAATCTATTTTGCTACTTTCATTCTCGTACAAGTACAATGCATAACAGCATAAAGTAAGCTACAATAAAGCATATTTAAGCCATTTGCCACATATTTATGAGAGATTCATTTAAAAAGTCTTTCAATTTCCAGTTCCTCAATGGGGAGGCTAAATAGAAGAAACTTACCCCTCCTGAAAGCTACACTTTTATTATTTTTTTCCTCTACCTTTACATTTTCGAGTTTCCTATTCGGTTTGGTATATGTTTAATTACTTTAACCACACTACATATATTTTAAATCTATTTTAATAATGACAATGCAAACACCACTTTGAACTTAACTCATAACTGTGAACTTCATATAAGAAAATAATCATAACCAGCACATTGAAGTAGGGAGCTAACCCTCAGCCTAACTTTTGGGAGAAGTATTTATATACAAATATGTATTAGAACTAAACTTGCCAGATTGTGCTCCTTTCATTTTTAATGCATTCCAGTTTGTTTTCTCCACTTTTACTTTGAAAATGAATCTGTGAGTGCATTTCCTGCTATATATAACGCTGAATTGAACAAAACTAAATCATGCTTTAGTCTCTAATTCTTGCATGCCAATTCATGCAATTTCTCTTACTTTAACCTCTCCACCGTTGTGTGCTGCAGATGATCGGATGTACGGCGACATAGTGTTAAGAGAATAGAAGCTCCTTGTACGGTAGGCAAACCGAAGAACAGAATAAAAGGATCGGTTAAAGAAGCACCTCTGTTCTAATTAATACTAGCAGTCGTTGGTGTTAATAGGTTACTGCTAATTTCGCTTACTTCACGTGTAATGGTAGATGTTTCATTTACTATCAAATCATTTCGCTTGTTAAGTAATTAGCCGCATCAATTCATAAACAATTCAAATAACCATGTCAGCAATACTTAACTACGTGCACTAATATTCTGTATTTTCTATTATAAACGAGTACACTTGAGCTTTACAATAAATTGAACGTTCTTAGACTTTGCTGTTCACTAAGGAATTTATTTAAAACAATCTTACATACCTATAAGGAACATGCATGGTCTTCTCTGGAATTGGTATACGTGGGATTTATTTACCTGAAACAAGAGAATACCAGAATTAGTCATCTATGTGCTATTTAAAGCTACGCTTTCAAGCCCTTTAAACTACTGTTTCATTTGGTGGGCACAAAAATATTCTCTCTCTGTGTGTGTGTGTGTGTGTGTGTGTGTGTGTGTGCGTGTGTGTGTGTGTGTGTAGGGTGAATAATTTCAATATTATATGACAGTTATGCGATGAACGAATATAAGAGTGAGTTCAGAAAATCTTTGCCTTCATTATAAAAATAGAACAGTCAATATAATGGAGATGACTCACTTCTATTGTTACGATTTCACCACTTTTTGCCCATCAACTTAAATTCTATAGCATTTTCAGGTACTATGTGAAAATGACCCTTCTGAATGCGTATAAACTAAGTTTGTAAACATAATGCATTTTCCACCTGAAAAATGGATGCAGTTTAAAAAGAGAAATCTTGAACAGTAATAAAAAGAAGAAAAAAAAATCCGACATTAGCCAGGATGGGTGATCAACCCGAAGCCTAGTATTAGAGTGAGATGATATGAAATGAGGGCGAAATTGATGAAGGAAAATGTTATAGAATGAACAGCGGGGGAAACCGGAGAACCCGGAGTAAAATATATCCAGGCGCCGCTTCGTCCCCCATAAATTCCACATGTCCCTTGAGATCAAACCCGAGCAAAAATAATACTAAATCCAGTCATACCTTTTCTATCATATCACATTCATTTTTGAGCTGAGTAAACAGCTTTAACCCTCCCTGAAAATGGTTACAGCTCGCATTCTGGCAACTACAAATTTAAAGAAGAATCAGAACAGGACAGTGCCTAATTTATGGGGTACAAACATATTATCAAGATTTCCGAGGTATTCGGTAAAATAAAAGCACAAGAGATTTATAATAAAATATAATAAATTATGTAATATAAGTATTTTACGAAATCAAATTAACACATCGATGAGATGAAATAAAAACGATATAAAATGGATTGCTCTTCATGGTTTTTCATGCCGAGGAACCGTCCGAGTTAATTGTAATGTGTTGTATTAAGGCGAAATGACGCGCAAGGAAAAGAAGTTCAGTTACAAAGTATGTTGACTATGTGGCTAAAGAAAAAACATAGTTTAAATTACTATAAAGATAGAATCGTATTGAAAAATTGAATTCTATAACCAGGATTTGAACCACGGATATTCCGGTCTCATTCGGTTGCTCTAACCAACTAATGCGAGTGAGTTACAGACTTCAATGTTGTGTCACTAGTTGCCATGGTAGCTCAGTGGTTAGAGCAACATTCGTGATTCAAATCCCGCCTGTAGTATTGAATTTTTCAGCGTATTTCTACCCTTTCCAAATTAGTCCTACACACGGCTAATCCGCAAGAATAACTAATTTCTATTATAAAGATGTATAATTCCTAATAACAATTATAAGGAAGCAAGCCAAGTATAAAACGTATAAAGGTCTGTAATCGCCCAAGTTGACATCCCCAACCAAAAATCGGAATAGTATCCCTTGATACCAACTTTTTCAGTTATTTTTTAAAATTTATTAGGACATCCAGTTACTATTGATCCCAGCGTCCCATTCTATATTGGACGTGAAAGACGGCTCAACTTTGTTCAGAGACCTCTTTATCAGGCTTGAGGTTCTTTTAGATACCGTATATCTACGACACGGGGCCACCAGTTGTACTTCTCTCTCGAAGGATGTCAAGCTAATGACTTTTACATTCAAAGAATTCCACCATCCTCCACCGGGTTTGAACCCACGATTTTGAGAACACATGTTACCCTAGGCCAGGTAGGACGACGTGTTTGACTGGCACTGTTAGATAGTAAAATAATGGTAACAGATAATGCGCAAGACTTGTTATATATTCTTAAAGAATAGTTCGAGTAAATTGCTTTTATATGTGACAGTTGGTCATTTATTTCCGTAAATGAAACAACCTTCTAAGTCAGGGGTCGGCAAATCTCCAACGGCTAATGATATGACGTAGTAAGGGACAAAACAATACTTGGCCCTGCTTCACCCCTCCCTTCTTCAAACAACACGCGTTGAAAGGTATACAAGCAACGGTCTAAACAGTATCAATGCGATATGGCTGTTTCAAAACCAAGAAAATGCAAAGGAATCTTCTTACAATATGTATGAAGACTTTTTTTTTTTAAATTCTAACACAAAAGGTTTTATGATCTCAAGGCAATGAACCATGACTAACTTTTCCCAAATCCGTCCACGTGGATATTCATGCACTAAAATTACAACTACTAATTGAGGTTCTGAATTTACAAATTTTGAAATCACTATTACAAAATAAGACTGGTTTAGATTCATTTAGACAACTGGACATGTAACATTTTATATATGTATGTGTGTGAGCAATTCTTTCTCTGAAATGAAGTTTCTAAAATCTAAAACAGATTGCGATTTACAGATAAAATATTACATGCTCTGTTGACGACAATATGTAGTTGTGAATCAACGTTAACTATATGCGAATCTATGAAGCTCTAGATAAAGTGAATAACAACATGAAAAATTAACGTTAATGGTGTTAATGGTGTCTCAGTCTGTATATATGTATTAAACCTATGTTTAAAACATCAAACGTGCGTTACAAAAGTTCTTACTCCCCATTGCGGCTTCTGAAACTCCCTTTTTCGAACCGTGCATCACATGTGGGCATGTCGGGTTGCGTTCCGTGACGTCGACCTTCCTGCATTCGCGATGACCAATTTGCCGAGTCCTGCCCTAAGTGAATCACATCTATACGAGGGTTAACAGATAGATGAACTCCATAGTTTACATGAAGATATCTTGATCACGGCCCAGACTTGAAATGGAACAAGAAGAGAGTTAGATGTGTTGCTTTCCTCTGGGGTAAAGTATAGCTTGCTTTAGCGGAGCACATTGGGCCCATAAATGATCTATAATTACACTCAAGCCAAACCAGAAAGCACACTTAGTTCGAAATACTTCTTATATACATAGTGTGTGTTAATATGTTTTATTTATAAATGTCTCCAAGGGCATTATTGCCAGTCTTATTAAGTAGAATAAAAGGTTAGCAACTAAAAGGGAGACAAGGGAAAGTTTGCGGCGGTAGTTCAGAGGGAATGGGTAGAGCCGTTGCTTTTTACCGCGACTCCCGAAAGCTCTTGTCTCGTAATACAAAGGACTAACATCATAATCGCATTAATGGAGCACCGGTTTTGCTGGGGGATTCCTTAACAGCATTAGCTAGACGATCTCGCTGTGGCTCGACAATATTGTAGCAATAATAATACGGAAGGGGTAGGAGAACAGAAGAAGAAAACGAAGAAGCCACGCGTCAGAGGATCCAAAATCTCCTCTTCCTTTCAAACCCAAGTTCAAAGTTTCAGCTGAAAACAGGTCAATAAGTAAAAGAGCCTAATGGAAAGGAAGGGGAGAGGGGAAAAAAAGAGACCACGCTCTCCCTCCCTCACTGTCTGAGGGTATTAATTAATAATAAAGTTTTGTATAGGCATATTGTTCCCGTAATTAATCAGCTTTATTATTTGTAAACTTTTATAGGGTCATGTATGCCACAAAGAATCAAATTACTTTCTCAATAGCATCCCATCCACTTCCTCAACCTCTTTCCTCTAGACGGGTTAAAACTTTCCTCTCAAAAAATTATTCCACAATACATTAATGGCGGAAAAGTGAAGAAAAGATAAAAGTCTTCCAACTTCGGGTTTCTCTTGTCTTTCTTCTTATATAACTTTGACTCAACATTTATTAATGGAGCATGTTTGAGCTTTTAAAAAGTTAAAATAAGTTAAGGCTTTAATGAAGAAAATAATTTTATAGGAATATACTTTTCTTTAAATTAGCTTCTCGCACATCGCTTTGGACATATGCTGTAACAAAAGAGGTTTGTGCATCGCTGGTTTTTAAAGGAAATTTGTTGAATTTTTTAATCCGATACAGCCTTTTCATCATAACTAAACTTCATTTGTTTTTATGGTTGTAAATATACCGAAATATTATAACTATGGCTGTCACAAAATTTAATGCCGGGTGGCAGAAGGAGCTGCGCAACGTAAAATCCAATCAGAGGCTTGCCACGCCTTGCAGTGCTGTTTAGTTAAACATGCTTTAAAGCCGTAATTCAAGTAGCATTTGCGCCCGCTAAATGTATTTGCACAGTAAGAAAGGGAAAAGTAGGGTCAGGTTTAAGCTGCTTTTAAATTTGGATCTACCATAATATCGAAATCGTTGTTATATTTAATGTTACCCTATTAAAGAAATTTTGTTTCTTTAATTATTTATTCATGTTCAACGTCTCCATCATATTCCAACACATCTGACGCTCAGGCAATGTATGAAAAGAAGTGACTGAGTAAGTAATGTCGGAGTTGTATAAATGTTAAACATATGTAGATATTTTGATAATTGGTGCCTTAATATGTACACACTTCAGTATGTTAGTTGCCTTTGTTTTTCCCTTCGCCTAGTAGTTTTCCCCAATCCAGTCACTAAGCTTATTACCTGAAGTTCTTTTTTTGTTCTGCTTTGTTTTGCAGTGTCGCAACTATGTTGCAAAATGAACAACGTCTGCCATGTAGACTATCCGTGTTACTTCCCACTCCAATGCGTGACCTACTGACCTTCTTAGTGTGAAGTCATTGAGCTTGGAAAAAGCATTGAAATTTGGTTGCCAGACACCATTCGTTATCACGAGAACGGCTCATTCTACATTATGCTCTCTGCGCCACAACTAGTTGGAGATACTAATCAACCTGAAAACATATTACTCACAATAAGGAGATAAGTCTTAAATATCTACCAATCAAAATATCGAACACTATGACACTAATATTTTATTAGAGACAGTGCATATTATTGCTCTTTTGACGTAAGCGTTGCACTGTGAGGATATATAGATTAGGACATTGTTGTACATACATCTGGGGTGCAGCCATTGAACTTTCTTCACGCTATTAGGCCAAAATATTTTGGATTACAGAGGAACCGCAAACTGGTCATTAAGTAATGGTTTGCCCTTTGCATCTTTGTCTGAAACCAATAGTTCGAATACTTATAGAACACAAGGAGTTACTCTTTTGTTTTCATCTCGTGTGCTTGCCATAAAGTATGGACATCACGCACTGAGACTCTGCAGTGCCTAATTTCAAAATGATGGGATTTTGAGTACTAATTAAAAACTTAGCTTAAAGGATTTAAAGTGGCGCCTGCAAGTTACGGAGTAGTCCGAGTGTATGTACGATACACGGCTGTTATATTCGTTAGCTGTGGTTCAGAAACAGTCTGTATACCTTTAGTTTTACTTCCTTTGTTTAATAATTTTTCTAAACATCGGTTATGAAGTGCTAGGAGGCATTGAATTAATATAATACATTTTACTAATTTTTATCCCTGAATTTAAAGTATTTTACGACTACCTTCACTTTGATGGCTACATTTCCAGCTTTAAGATCTGGTCGTCACCCAGTCAGGCACGATGCTAATTCCTCACACTTGTCGCAGGAATAGAAAACGAGCACAAAGTATTGGTAAACCGCAATTCTTCTAAATGAACATGAATGTAGTTCCAAAGCTAGCCCATAACACTTTGGCCAGTAGTAGGCACTTGTGGCTATGTTGTTTTTGCGGAAGAATAGTCATGTCTGAACGGAAAATAGAGCGGGGGAGTGGGCGAGTATTTTAATTAATTCACAAATACATGAAGCCGCAAAGACGTTTTTAATGAGAAGAGTGGTGACAGAATATCCGTAGGATCTGTGACCTCAATCCCCAATACTCTGTGATCGCAGGAAAAAAATTGGCTTCAAATAAATGTATAAACTTGTAATGTGAGTGTTTAGAAGAAGAGGAAGAAGAAGATGATGGTGGTGGTGATGATGAAGGTATGAACTAAAGGGCACTATTTTAGCGGTTTTGGCTACTGCTCATGGGTTAGCACTTTCCTCTACGCATGCGCAGTTGTAACCAAACGAAGTAAGTACCTTGTTGACATTATCTTAGCGATTTATTTCGTTTCAAAACGGATGGGGTGTGTTATAGGCCTTCCAATTGATCACATCTAATTTTAAACTGCGTAAAATATTCATTTTCGTTTTACCACATTAAAAGTCCACATTAAATGGACGTTAGTAGTTGAAAGAAAAATAGTCAAGTATGGAATCAAATGCATTATGTAGCGAAGAACACATCATAATGACCAACTCTTGGTGTTGTGCGATTTAACCTACTTATTAAAACAGTTTGATAAGCTGACACACATCATTGAGGTACGACACACAACATTTATAGGTTATATATGTTGTACTAATGGTAATAAAATTATTGCAACGTACTGTACTCAAGCTGGATTTATTTCTTTATACATTTTGGTATTCATTAACAACGTACGGAAAGAATTAGTGACTTATTTGATCCTTGAAGTTCCTATTTTAGCAGCAATAAGCCTTCCATTTTACAAATTCATTTTCTGGAAAAGTGCATCTTGGTTACATATTCATTTATTTTTGCACTAAAATTATATGACTGCATTGCTAAAGAACAACTACGAGTATGATGTACTCGTAAGAAATAGAATACCACACGTAAGTGGCAACTAATGATTAGATCCAGGTGCGGCAGTGGAAAGTCTTTCAGCATTAGCTGATTACTTACTTCACTAAGCGCATAACAAGGGTTGCTTTTACTATACAACATTCGTTGTGCTATAACTGTTTGCACGTGGGAATACTACGCGATTGAGACAGCTCCAAGGGCAATACAGGGAAAATAAATGTGGCAGCAGATATACCTAAGCTACAACCCATGTAGTTTAGGACTTTCTGTACCACTCTTTTCGTTATATAATTTCACGTGGTTTCAGATCATATTGTTTGTTAAAATTAAAGTCATACAATAAACCACTATCAATATTATAATACTTGCGACAGAAGAAACGGTCAGTGTGAAAAACGAAAATAGACGATATTAACGAATCATCTGTTATCTGTCCACTGATAATATTAGCAGGTAGCCTGGACGTCACTTTAATGTAATCTGACATCGATGCCCGCGGTCGAACTTCCTGATCCATGGGTTTTCTTCGGAGGTTTACTCGTGTGAGCAGGCGATGTTGGGATGGATTTCCATATCCATCGAGTTTCCTGTCACTCTATTCTTAATCATTTCATTTCACTCTTGAATCACCAGTTTGAAGAAGGGAATAATTGCAAAAACATGTTTTTTGGGAAATCGAAAAAAACTTCCTAGTGTGTTTATTTTTCGTTCAACGTAATTTTACCTTATATAAGAAAATGTTTATCTCTTTATTAGGAAAGAGGTTGGTATGCTAGCAATTACTTTAATTTACTTCTAACCCAGTAATTAGGACTATAAATAATAGGATTTAATTCCTTCTTAAAACTGTTAACATTTTTATTATCATGAAAGAACAATACGTATAAAAATTACATATATTTGAAATTACAAGTACTTTTACACTAGTTTAAATGAACATACATGAATAGCATTACAAACATAAACTATCAAGAACATATATTTATAACAATATATGTTGCACTATGTTTTCACAAAATGTACTCTTCAATCCCCCTCTTCACTTTGTGTTTCTGAATCTTCTATTGGCCATGTCAAAACTTCATAAAACACTTTCCTGTCATGATGAATATATGCAATGATTTTTCTGATGTCATCCATTTTCAACCTGGCAATAGGAATTTTGCTGTTGTAGGATTTGGATGTTAGTAGTTCAGGGTGCATTCCTGTTGTTTCTTGTAAAACTTTTTAACTCGGCGTAAAGTGTAACTTTTTTTGCCACTGCCGCGTTTAGCGTTTTCGCTTAAGAAGGGGGATCTGATATTCATTTCAAGTTCCTCGCAACTTGAGCAAGCATCAATCTGGGGCCTTCCAAATCTATATCCATGATTTTCATTATAATATTGACGATAGAAATCGTATTTAACAATATTAGCAAGGTCAGGATGCTTGTCATCACAGAATTGTTCATGCATTATTTTAACATTAAGGTCTGCGCTTAGATGCTTGACTGTTTTATAGCAATAATATGACTCCTTAAGTGGAAATAGCCGAATACGTTCATAGATCTTGTTAATTGTTTCTTGGGGCAGGGCTCTTGCACGGTTATGATGCTTCCCGAACAAATCTATAGGTGATTTTCCAGCAGAAATGAGTGATGTTAGCCTAAAGGGAGCTTTATTTTTTACTGCATAAAGGATTGAGAAAGCTGTTTTGCATTGTTCATTGTCCACTAGTACAAAATATGTGAAACTGCTGTCTCTGCGTCTTGGTGTTTCAGTCTTGGAGCGCCTCCTGGCTAGATCATAACGTTGAATCAATCCCATCAGAAACGTGTCTTGCTCATTTTTTGGCCGTCCAGAATAAACCATGTCTAAAAATGACTTCTTCGCTTCTGTTGAAAATTTACGAGTACATTTCTCTATGCACGAACAATGTAGCTGTGAATTATATTTGGCTGGGACAGTTTTTCTGTTGCAGTACTAACGCATTCCTTGTCGAGAAGTCGACCTCTTTTCCGAACCTCATTTTTATACAAATGCGTGTTTTTAACTCCTGTCTTCTTTCTGTTTAAATTTCCGACATTTGCACAATCTTCATCACTGGAACTAGACATTTTCGAACATCCTCACTTATGCATGTTTCTCACAAGAATGGTGCAGTAATACACTTCTCATTATTGTAAGAGCTGTGAAACTGCACTTTCAGACTCTCAGTATTTGGTGCCATCTACGAACGGAGAGATTAGGCTGTAGAAGGAAATGAATCCGGGAGTTGTTCCCTTGTTCAAACTAACGAATATTACTAGGGCTTATTACATCGTTGTTATTTGGTTTTCGTTCCCTTCTTTCTCCTGACACATTCCTCTAGGTGGATAAATATGATTTTTAACAGAAACTCATTTTTCAAATTTTGGTGCTTATTCCCTTCTTCAAACTGGTGATTCTCTTCAACTCACTAGGCGCCCAGGATTCGAAGGCGAGCCACTGGTTTCTGCCAACCCCTATGGGATGGTACAAGCGCAAGGGAGAGAGGAGAGCTAAGTCAACTCCGCCGGTGTGCATCTAACTGGGAAAACGCTAAATAATCACATTTATTACACTCATCATGTAAAATCCTTGGTTAACGTATGGCCAAAGCAGTGGCTTCTACCTGTATATTCATAACAGAAATTTGACAAGCTTCCTCGTTGTTCCGTTTATTCTTCATATTATGTTGTTATGGTTGCAGAATTAGCAGTACCTACAGTGCCCGTTAATGTATTTTCTAAAAGTCTCAAAAGTAAATCTCCTGCGCTTTTCTTTAACTTTATTGTAAGAAGGTCACAGGATGAGATGGGGCCAAGATGTAGGTAGGTACTAAATGTAAATTCCATGTACCTACTGTTAAGGAAAGAGGAGTCACGCCCATATTGTAAACAGTACACACTACAACTATGTACTTTAGAACACAGTTAACTTGGTTATTAGTCACACATCAGTGTCCAATTTCGCTGTCTGATCACAGTCTGTGGACAAACATTAAGGCTATTAGCGATGATTAATAGGTTCTACTATCAACATCTCTGATTAAGGGGCAGATTCGCTGGCTTATAGAGATCAACGTTCGAAGCGAAAGTTACAAAGAAAAAGCGTTGCTTCTTGAACATCAATAACCTTCCAGAAATATTCCTGTTTATTCGTCACAATTTTACAATACTTACAGACGTTCTCAAATGGGAGGTCCTAATTCATTTTTATCCCTTTGTCATGCAAAGAAAACGGAATTTTAAAGTGATTATATAGAGTGTTTTTAAAACACTTGGCAATCACTTAAAACCTACTGTATTTCACCTGCACCTGTAAGAAAATTAGCAATAAGATGATTTCTGCAAATGTTTATCTCATTAATGTGACGTAGATAGGGGAATAAATGTTGTAAGAATAGTTGAGCAAGAGTGGATAAACTCAGTGAGTGTAACGCTTCATGTATTTTAAAATACAATAGTGTTTATTTTAGGTTACCTAGGCATGTTCGCTACCCAAGTATATTATACTCAGGTGGGCCAGTGAAAATATTTTTTGTATAAGACAGGTCTACTTGCACAGTGCACTTTGAAGATTG
Source organism: Tenodera sinensis (assembly GCA_030765045.1). Taxonomy (NCBI): domain Eukaryota; kingdom Metazoa; phylum Arthropoda; class Insecta; order Mantodea; family Mantidae; genus Tenodera; species Tenodera sinensis. Next base: position 38,308,488 of record CM060966.1, on the reverse strand, counting down.
GAACTAAAGCAGCTTCAGGGTCGCCTCTGAGGTGTGAAGATAGCGTATTTACCCTACATTCAAGAGGTCTCGAGCTCGAATCTCGGTTAGGGCGAATAATTCAGATAAGATTATTTCCGTTATGTTTGCTAACTATGGAACCCAGACTCATCTGATAATTACTTCACCCATTTCATTCATTCTCCGATATAACCTACCAAGTTAGAAGTGGTTAAATTTAAAGGAAAAATATGATGCGTTACATTCACATGACTTTTTCTACTCTTGTACTAACCATTCGTACAAACTCTTATTTCTATAGCTTCTTCGTGTTGGTTGAGATAAACATTTACATAACTTATCTTACTGTTTATCTCATGTAGGTACAAGGAGAATATGGGAATACAGTACACTTTGGGCGGTAGTCCAATCTTTTAAAGCTTTCAAATGCCGTTCTCTTTGCACGGTTACCATATAAAAAATGAATAACAATGTTCTGTTTGTCAGAAGTTTAAGCTCTTCAAAAGTCACACAAGTAATAAGGAATATCTCGGAAATGGTTTACTCTACAAAACATTTATGTAAATATAAATTATGTTTTTCAGCAAGATCTATTTTTACTAAGATATGATCTATCTCTCACTGTTTACGAGCTAGTCAAAAGGCATCTAGAGTAAATAGGACTATATGGATATAGCCAGGAAATTCAAGACCTACATTTCATTTGCCATAAAACATCTCAAACATATGACATTTTAATAAACTTGTTAGAGCCATTTTCAAGAAAATCAAAATTATCGAAAAATTGTCCATGTAAAGGGTAATAGGGTAGAGGAATTTCGTTCAGAATCTCTGTGTCGCTTCCTTAAAAGACTACTTAAATACTAATAGCACGCGCGCTCGCACACACACACATCACACACACATACAACCACACACACACCCACCCACCCACCCACTCACACACACACACACACACACACACACACACACACACACACACACACACACACACACACACACACACACACACACACACACACACACACACACACACACACACAGGGACCTTTTTCTAAACATACTTTTTTGGATTCAAGGGGCTCAAAAAACATATTATATTTCTGGTGAAATCTCGACATAAAATTTTGCAGTGGAGTAGAATGCTTCCTCTACTTACTATATGTATGTAGTAGAGAAAATAAAAAGTAAGGCTTAACAGTAAGCACGTTATTACTGAATGAATTAAGAAGTCCTTACTTGTAGCGCATATATACAAGATAAGGATCTTTACACGGTGGCTTAGTTCGAGTTACAACAGTTGACTTCATTCAAACTATTCTTTGCGTCTACGTAAATTACTAAGTGATGTACAATAAAAGGCATAATGAGTGAAATAAAAGTACGGCCACCACCATCACAACTACCATCAGCACTTCTATCGCCGTCACCACGTGCACCAGTGCTACTACCATCATCTTCAGCACCATCTTCGGCACCACCACCACCCACCACCACCACCACGACCACCAACGCCCTCGACACTGGCACCCACCAACTCCGCCGTCGCCTCCATCCCCAATGCTACCACACCACTACCAATGCCACCACCACTACCAACGTCCTCGACACCGGCACCCACCAACTGTACCGCCCATCTCCAATGCTGCCACACCGGTACCAACGCCAACGCCAAAGCCGCCACCACCACTACCACCACTACTGCCACTACCACCGATGATCCAAACGCTTCTATCAAAATACTCCTGCTGTAAGATACTGTGAAATTCAGTTGATAACATCTTAGAAGAGTATGAAAATATCTTGCGCTATATTCTCTTTCTTTCTGAAAAATAAACAGATAATATGTGGCCAATAAAGTAAATGGATGCCAATTTGGTTGAAAAGCAAGCTGGTATCCAGATTGTTCAACCTCAAGTAGCACTTCACTCTGGTGTATATTATTAAGGAAAATGTTGGTAGTTAGTGAGCACCAGAGCCTCATAACCATTCTGACCGAGGAAGGAGCCAATATGCGAGGAAATGGACCACGCTAGCGGGAGGGTGGATTGCACATTACGGAACGGGAATCTCGAGCCCATAAGGATTCTGCCTCATATTGGAAACGCTGCGTGTTGTTTCATTCAGTAAATGTTTTGACGTTTCAGACTCTCTATTTTACTAAAAGGCCTTCCAGTTTTCCAAACACAACCCGGGCAAGGGAAAGTGAAAAAATAAATATAACTCATATACTGTGGTGAAGAGAAATCTGTGAATTAACGCAACATTGCACATTCTTTTAGGCACAATAGGTCCTGGTGGTTGACATCACGTTGGAGCTCTATTGGTGTGTTATGAGTCAGATGACATGGATATAATCCACACTTGGGCACCTGCTCTGCAAGGAACATGGGAAGTAGCATCCTCATCTTCCTAAGTAATCTCCTTTGCAGAATGTTGCAGGATTTTTATTATTCGCGGAGCTTGAACTTAATTACGTTAAAGGAAGTTTGCCTAGGCTGTCTCTTTGATCTCGTGGGTGATTAGAGGGCTAGCTTCTGAAATAATTGAACATTAAGTTTTTCTTTACTATCCTCAGAAAATTTATTTTCCTTGCCACATTATCATTTATATTTTCAATTAGGCTTTCAATCTAGCAACCACATATACCCATCACGCAGTTCCAATTACTTGCGATACTGACATTCTCGAATACAACTCCTTTGAACTAATGTACTTAGCGTGTTGAACATTTTAATTCTCCCTTTGCCGACCCGAATGTCCGCTGCGTACGCATCAGGGATCGCATCACGTGAACCTCAGCTTTGTTTGAAACTTCCTCCATCGTTTACCACCTACTATCGGCATTTTTCCATTATTCTTATTGGTGGAGATTCATCCTAATTTTGTGATTCCCGGATGTCCATTAATGGGGTAATTGGTGTCTCAAAATGGGTGTTACAAGCTGTGAACAGACGTCCCTATTAGGGCGAACAAAAGATTCTAAAAATCCTCTACTTGGCTTTGTCCGTATTATCTGCCGACCTTGCGTTAATAGGCGTTTTTCCCTGACTGACGCTACAAGGCCTGCAAGCCCATTCATTCCTTTTAGGTAAACAGTTTTCATGCATATTATTGAAATACATATTCATATTTAAATTAATGTTCTTCTTATAATTATCATCATCATATTATTAATTATTAATTATTAATTATTTATTATTATTATTATTATTATTATTATTATTATTATTATTATTATTATTATTATTATTATTATTATTATTATTATTATTATTATTATTATTATTATTATTATTATTATTATTATTATTATTATTATTATTATTATTATTATTATTATTATTATTATTATTATTATTATTATTATTATTATTATTATTATTATTATTATTATTATTATTATTATTATTATTATTATTATTATTATTATTATTATTATTATTATTATTATTATTATTATTACTAGTACCACTATGATTGATGGTTCCTGTCACAGTTAATATTGTGACTTTGGTGGGTGTAAAGTAAAGAAGACAGATGTAGTCGAGATAAAGAAACACTGGGTCTTGTCTATTGGTGTTACGCTGACCATGGGCTCGCACGCCCCCAACTCCGTCCCGGCCTGGACGCCGTGATCGGTGTCTGTTGGGTTGAGCAGTCTCACCGGCACCTCCTCTCGGCACGGCAACAATGTCCCGGCTACACAGAGCCCGTGCACATGCGTCTTCCGGTCCAGCAGCATCTTCTTCTTGCGCTGGCCTTCCAGTCGCGCCGTCACTACCATCTCTCTTCTCGCGGGGACAACTACGTCTTCCCTGAGAATGACCCTGCAGATTCCAAGGCGTTCTTCGGGGTGCCGGAGCATTACTTCCTCTCCCTTAAGCCGCAGAACATTCTTGCCGATGTCGACCGTCGCCTCGTGGCTCCTGAGGGCATCCAGTCCCAGTCTCACCTTAGCCACCTCCGCAACGAACACCCACAAACGCAAGACACTTCGCCCCAAGGTCAACTGCAGCAGGGCCTCCCTCTCCACAGGCAAGGTGTCACCCGATGCCGTCACTAGTTGGTACGGTCGGCTAGGTTTTCTCGACGGCAAGCCCCTGGCTACGTCAGGTCTGATGACAATCACGGCTGCTCCAGTGTCAACAAGCACGCGGCACGGCTTCCCTCTCACCCAACCGTCCGCGATGAGGCTGTCATCCATCCGTCGGCTGACGGCGCGCAGTGTCACTCGAGGGGATGATGGTGATGGCGCCGATGTGCCCCTCGCCACGCCGGCCATTACTCGTTTTCCGGCTGCTCTTCTTGGTGCCGGCAGTCTCTCATCAGGTGTCCCGGCTGGCCACACCCCCAACACACGCCACCTGGTCTTCGTCGGCGTCCCTGGACTGGTCTGTAGTCTTCATCGTAGCGGACACTCCTTGTCTTCGAGGTCGGGGTAGCCGTCACTTTGGCCGCTTCCATCCTTAATGCTGGCGTTAGTGCCTCGTGGATGGTCTTGTAGTCGCCGAGCATCAGGCGTTGACGTATCTCGGCATCGCGTACTCCGTCGACGAAGGTATAGGCGGCTTCTCGGGATACGAATTCGGAGGGGAGGTCGACCAAGGCTTTGCTGGCCAGCTGTTCGATGCCAGGGCGAACTCCTGCAGCGTCTCCACTGGCAGTTGCATCCTAGATTTCAGATGGCTGCGGTAGGCTGCGGCTAAGCTGTGGTTTCCGAACCGGTTCTCCAGGGCCTCCCAGATGTCCTTGGGCGCCGCCGCTGTCTGGACTGCGTTCAGCACCTCTGCGGCTCGTCCCTGGAGGCTGGCTATCAGCTGCGCGGCCTCTTCTTCTGGCGACCATTTGTTGTGCTTGGCCACTGTGTCGAATTGACAGCGGAAGACCTCAAACGTTGACGTGCCATCGTACTTCTGGTTTGACGCGCGTCGATGTTGTGTCGCGTGCTGGAGCCTCGGCCTTGTAGTTCTTGAGCTTTTCACTAAGCATCCCTTCCACCATTGCATTTAGCTCCTTGGCGCTACCGTCGACCCTGTCTTCGAGAACGCTAAGCCGTTCCCCGACATTCTCCACGGCGTCAACGCGTTGGCCGAGGTCCTCCATCTTTCCACCGAGCTCTTCCACCTCTCCACCGAGCTCTTTCACATCCTTCCTTACGCCAGCCAGTTGCTCGTCAATTTTCGCCGATAGCTCCGTCTTCATCTCTTTCAGCTCGGCAGCGAGGTTGTCGTTTGCCGTCTTCATCTCTGCTTTCAGCTCTTGTAAAAAGCTCACCACCGTAGCCTCCATCGTCATATCCCACTTCTGACACCAGTGTGACTTTGGTGGGTGTAAAGTAAAGAAGACAGATGTAGTCCAGATAAAGAAACACTTATTTCCGTAACAGTCACTTTGTACACTCCTTGCAACAACAAGAAAGTCTTTTCCGATTCACCAACAGCACGGCTCCGAATTCGTAACACAAAAACTGTCCCTTGTCACACTTTACCGCTATTTACATCTCCCAGACACTATTCTGGAAACTTCAGGAAAGTTCAGTTATTATTGCGATGGAATACAAAGTAGAAAATTCCAGAAGTCTCTACCCCTTTCTCTCTTTCGGCAAGCGCCCAACAATGCAGCCATTCTCTGTCTCTTCCCTTCGGCTCCTTTGCAGTAGTGCCGACAATAATGCGATGGGCGACAATATTCATCCAATGTGATTAATCGTAGAAAAGAATAAACTTTTTCGTCAAGAAATTTGATTTAAACCTCCGATTTATCAAATAAATGGCGAGGAAATAATAATAAATTGAATAAAGTAATTATTGGTAATTAGATATGAAACTAATATTAAAGGAGCAATTTTTTTAATGGAGAGTAAAATGAAACAATTTATTCAGGATAAACCTTCTATTACGGAACAAAAATTAATTTAGTGCACTTTTACAGGCGTCTCCACCAATCTAGAGGGATAGTGACAACGAACGGATGAAATAACACCTGAACAGGGATTAACACCACTTAGCCTAGAAAAGAGACGTAAAAGGGACATTCTAGAACACAGGAGGAAATTCTCTGACGATGAGATCTCCACTCCGTCTATCTCTGAAGCGTGCTCAGGCGCGGAATTGCGGTACCTCATGGCGATGCCAATTTCAGATACGGAACTGTAGATTCACTAGACGGCATTCCTAAGCAAGCAACTTTGAGCAATCTGAATCAATGCAGAAATAACACTACTGGGTTTCTTAATAATAGAATGACTTATTATCGAAACGAAAACGAGATTGAAAATGAGAAAGGCAAAACGGGCTAGCGATTTTCGTTTATTCTTACTGTCTTACCCAGCGTTGGAGAGGGATTCATTCTGTACATTTAAAAAACACTTTTCTTACTTTTGCTAACACCTAAAAATTGACTGCACCTTGCTTTGACCAAATTGTAAAATGATGCAGGTTTGTGCGTCAGGATTTGAAATAGACAACAGCATTAAAATTTTAAAGTAGAGGACAATTTTGCTCTTATAGTGTAGGTACAAAAAAAATTGGCTGTATATGCTAAGCGTTGCAATTTTAACTACATTGTTGAAAATATGAAAAATGTAATGCACGGGATTATGAGTTAGGAATGTGGTAGTGTTTGAATTTTTATGGCATGTCCTATAGTACGTTTATACAGTATTTTGTCCAGATGGCTTACTCGGTGTGGATTTAGGCGTAAGAGGTTTCAAATGTGAGTAAAGGTAATTTTTGGGCATCGTGTAAACTAGGTTGGAATTTTCTATAACCCTACAACATAAATGCATAAGTGTCCATCCCAATATGCCAAACGGATATAAGTAAAGGATTGAGAATCCCAAATAGGCAGTAGAAAGTACCCTGCAACTCTCGCTGAGACTTTTGGGACAGGTATCCCAAGTTTTCTTCGGGTTGATCCAAGTGTTACAGGACTGAAAGTAGAGAGTTGAAAATAATGGCAGGTAAGTAAATGTGATTGAAAATTAGATTGAACAGAGGGAATTTAAAGTTTGTGATCACTTGAGTCATATGCCCTCAAATCTATCACGCGCCCTAATGATCTAGTTGTCAACGGGCCCTTAAACACCACCACTCACTAACTCACTCACTCCATCACTCACCCACTCAATCACTCACTCACTCACTCACTCACTCACTCAAATTTATCAGAATTCGTTGTGCGGCAAAGATGAAAATCGTATACCTACTGCGGGTTAACTTAGCTCGAGGGTCATAAAAGTGTCAAGTCGAAAACATACACATTTTGCGGTCACAAACGCCGGAAATCAGCCTCTCAATTTGTCTTGTGTTGTGTTCAGTGTCGGACCTCTGCAGTATGTGTGCTTGTGTGTATATTATTTGAAATTGAAGTTCAACATTATACATTACTTTTGGAATGGAAGGCGGCGTGGAGACCTGGTATATACTATTAAATGTATTTCTTCTATTTATAGTTGTGACGGAACTACTGCTAGTTGCTACTGCACGCTGATTGCATGGAAGAAGGCGAACCTCTCCCGCCTTCTCCAGAACAACAGAGACCGAGGAATGAGTACTTTCTTCTCTTTTCAACACATCACTTTCTCTTTCTTTAGGCCCGAGACAAGATAAACCAAACCAAACGAGGTATATCTTAAGAACTTCTGAACAGGAGGTCCATATTTCGTATACACCAGGACCGTCCTCTCTGATAGCAGTTTTTTTTCGCAGGGTTTCTTTAGTACTCGCATCTGGCAGGTGCCTGATGTGAAACGTGGGTTTCCTAAATTTTCTTTACCACTTATAATTTAATGTAACATTTATGGCGAATGAGTACTAAATTTAAATATATACTTAAATTTTATTTATTCAGCATATATAGGTCGGTTTTCAAATAGCAATTCCTCCTGCCCGGTAATGCATGGTTTGAACGCTGGAGAGCGTAGAAGTTTGAAGTTTTGGTATCCAAATACGGAAGATATGCAACACTTTAGCCATCTGTGTACTGGGATGAATGACCTGAGCACAATGACATTCCTGTACATGCACTATATTCCTCGATAGAGTCCTTTGTACACATCTTACTGCGTTACTTGTGTAGTTTCCAGTAGAATAACGTTTTAAACAGCTGTGCGACATAGCTAGACAGCTCGATGTTGGGTTTATTGACGAAATGTTAACTTACACCCATCTAACACTTCGATGTGCCACGGTGTCCAAATCCTGCGTTTCCGAACATGGTTTCCTGTTTGAAAATCGATCAGTTTGCCATCTTGCACAACATACTAAGCGTTGTCGGCTGGATATAAGCATAATTTGCACAAAATAAGGATGTGTAGGTACATATAAACTATAATCTGCGGGCCGTAAGTGACATTTGTTTAGTTTTATATTAAGATTTTTCTTCACTTGGTTTAAGAACATTCATTTAATAGTATGCTTACTAGTTTGGGCATTGAGCCTAACCTCCGAAGCATGAGTATATGGGTTCATTATTTCTAGCTCTACTGAACTGTCGAGTTATCTTGCAGCCAAACAATTTCGAAAATCAAAAATTAAGACATATACATAGTAACGTCTCTCTCCCCTCATGTCCCTCTGTCTCACGCGCCTATACACCCTGCAATTTTAAGTGGTCGTAGGATTTAATAGTATTAAGCAAAACAATATAATTTATACAATGAGTTTACATTGCGCCACATAATTATGTACAGGATAGAATAGAATAGGATGGAATGGGACAGCACAGGATAGGAAAGATAGGATGGAATGGGATGGGTTGTCGCGGAGAGGATTCGGCACGTCGATCTTAACCTTTTGTACCTATGCCCCTTGTGGGGCATCTCCGGGAGGAAGGATGAGGCAAGACGAGACCAAAGGAGTCACGACAGAGCGGAAGGCGGGGTTCCTATCATTTATTGATTGAAACACCCCGGCGGCGCGTAGTATATCCGGCGTACCGCCCACCCAGTGGACACTTACTACCCTGAAAGACACGAGTTGTGTGGGACTACAGAATGCTGATGAGCATTCTGTCAAGTGTGACATGGAGCTCAATCTTGTTGGAAATAGGTGTTATCCCTGACTACCCCATAGCTAATTAGATTTGGAAATAAGTTCGTGATCACTGGTGCTTCTTGATTGCAAAGCAAATCGAAGTATGTATTTGCTACAATGTTTCTCTAAAGACAATAATACCCAAACATTAAGGTCAGAATCCAAGTTAAACAGCACTTTTTATACAAGTCAAAAGTTATGTATATACATAGATGAAGGGTGAAAGGAAATGAGAAGGGAAATAAACTGGAGGGACAGGAAATACAAGGGATGTAATGAAATTGCTGACTCGGGAAAACTCCCGAAGAAACCCATGAGTCAGACAGGCCGGCTCCTGGGATGAACCTGTGAATGCGGGCCACAGACGAAACCTCCTGAGCCTTCCTGCTAAGTTACTATCATCCTCATCGTTACTGTTGATTACAGATCTACTTTCATTTTAGTCCAATAGCAAAATAACAGAGAGATTGAGATTAAGCAGAAAGTCATAAACTAAAATTTAGAGAAACTAAGCTCAGGATTTGAGAAATGCGGCCATAAACAATTATTGTCCAGCCATTCAGCACATAGAACAGTCGTATTATCAGCGTCAGTTGCTTCCAGTTTGCGATAGAGAGGTGGCAGATTGAAGTCTTGAGATCAACGACACAGATCATTAAAGCCCCCGACTATGGTGTGAACTGTGAACATACATGTGGTTGATATGTTGTCCAGGTCTCCCGTTCAAGCCAACGATACAAAAATCTCACCGTATATACATAGATAAACAGATGGGAGAATACCCCCACCCGGGGTATGATTCTGAATACGATTTGGATGATGCGACATACATTTATGCTCGTTATCACATGCGCTGATTGGAACATGGCATCAGCTGGCGGGACGTGTGGAATAATGGAGCTTGCGGACCGTGAATGTAATTGACGCAGGTAGTATTGTTGCAATTTTTTAGTCAGTCAATGTAGCCCGCAGAGGTGAGCTGATAACGCTCTTGGTGCCATTGGCCCAGAGCTCATCTGCGCCAGGATCGCCCTCATTGCATTAATCATCTATTCATCGTCAGGCAGATGTATTATCGGTCAAACATTTGTAGCCTGCCTTCTGGAAGTACGCGTATGTTGCATCTTCTGAGGTCCAACAACATGAGCTTACATTTCTATTGTGTTTTAAAGCCAAAAGTCTTAACTAAACGGTTCCTTATAATTTTTCCATTTTGGATAAATAAGCGTGCTAAGTTTTATAATGGCAGACACCGGCAGGGTTTGTCTGATCGAGCCTTGCTCTGGTTCATTGCTAGTTCAGAGCCTCAGCGCGGTCCTCGGGTTACGTCTGTGGCGTCCTTTATTGATGACACTACTAATCATACAGCAGCTCAACTTAACCTAAAAGTCTAGCGAACCAGTTTTCTCCATTTATAGCAAAAAACATGTAATTACAGACGTCAGACAATTTGTCAGACAATTTAACATAAATAGTTCTGCATTGCACTTGCAGCAGATTACTTTCGCTCTGTTTATGTACTTGACTAATTTAAGTACTTTATACCTATATGTACCGCAACTTAATCAGCAAAGTATAACACAGAAACGGCATTTCTACATTTAGCTGATGAATTCAGTAACATAAGAGGAACAAAATTATATTTCATAATATAAAAACCAAATACAAATGCAATTAGAACAGTTAAAGGTATAACTGATGAGAAATAAGTCGCTTATATAAATCATAAAATACGGGAACATTGAATTGCAACTTAGCTTAAATGTTTCTTTTTTTTTTTTTTTTTTTTTTTTTTTTTTTTTTTTTTTTTTTTTTTTTTTTTTTTTTAGTTTTCTGTTAACCAACCTATGAATATTTGGGGTGAGGTTTAGTGCTGCCTCAATTTTAAGCAGTGAATTAAGATTTTCAGCAGAGAGGTTTCTTTGATGTCCGGGTCAATTTTAAAACGGAGAAGAGCTGCTCACACATATAGAAGTAACAAACATACACAAGATTTTAGCTGGATAGTTATGTAGGCGCGGAAATCGTAAACTAGGAAAAGATATTGGTAAAAACAAACCAAACCCGCCTTCTTGTTATAGCTGCATTTCAGTTCTGGTCACATTGCAAGTGAATAACTTCGAAATGTAAGTCTGTAGGAACCAATTCAAGATACTGCGAATGGTATAGCAAATATGCCAACTTGTGTTTCTACACTTTGCAGGTTCTGGAAACGTCTTTCAAATTGTTCTGCGTGAGTCATGTCTTCACCAAGAACGCATATTGCACATGTATTGCTGTGCCAAACATTGCAACCCCAATGCTGTGATGTCACCGCTCGCTGCTGGGCAAGCAAGCCCTTTGCCCCGTCTACTGCCCACCGTTCCAAAGCAGTGTACCTGCCGGTGCTTGATAATGGGCTACTCTGGAGATAAAAATCAGTTTCTAAAGTTGTATTGGTGCTTACATACGTATCTAAAAACGAGCAAGTGGGCTCTGTGGTAATGCATGAACATAGCGGATTGATGCACTAGGGAAGTCCCGGGTTCTATCCCAGTCAACACAGCAACTCTGAACATTGATTTTTTAGTGGTGTCTCGAGGTTGTTAAGGTGAATCTGGAGGTTCTTTCTGAAGTATACTTACAACATTGTGGGCATTGTAGGCGTTGTTGGGAAGCGACTGTGATTTCTAAATTTAGGCTGCTGTATTATTGTACTCTGATTTAACTACTGAACAATCAGAAATGTGGTTGTACAAGTTCATGAATAGGTTCAACTTCATGGCACGGAGATTTCGACAAGAGCTTGAATGGTACTGAAGTAAAACTTACGTAACAAGGTCAGTGCTCTTTATTGGTGCTCCATCAGCGCAAAAAGGTTTATCAGAACATAAAAGTTCTCGAGTTGTTACGTGATAATCTGGGTCATGGGGAAATGAATCTTTCGTTGACAAATATTCGGGTGATTTGTATGGAAGGGTATAAAATAAAAACGATGTAAAACGCGAGCTCTTCTTCGTCTCTCTGTAATCTGTGAAAGCAATATAGCAGGATGAAACTTTTAAGGTTATATTTCAATATGCTTTTCATTAAGTACATGACAAAGTTTTATTCCTTACATTCGTGACTTACGTAACGGGTGTAATTGATCTATCTCAAGATTTTAGAAACTATTTCTTCTAGGTCACGAACATTAGTGGGTGACAAAGAATACCAAACAGTGCCCACAAAATCCAATAGAAATAAATTGGGTCATGTGGAAACTATAATTTGAGGAAAGTAATCCACTTTGACCAGACCATTTATTATCGGATCCATGAACTTTATTTGCGCTGTGAAACGGTACTCTATTGATGGAGTTTTACTGTTGCAGGCAAAACTTTTGAACATAAGTAATCACAAGAACTATAATCTAAAATATAAAATTATGTTTCTAGTTCCTTGAGGAAGCATCTCAATCTTAGATTTGGTCTAGTTTACTTTTATCCCATTCTAAGCAGAATGGTTGAATGTCGTTAAACTGTTTCTTGTATTATGTACTTTCATTTTTTGCATAAGAAGTGATGGTAATCACTATCTCTCCTAAACAGGTAAGTTGCGTTAAACTTCTACCAGCATGACTATTACACTTGGCAGATCCTCTATAGTTATATGATTCTAAAAGAGATAGTAAACAAAACAAAAATAAGAATAACAAATAAAAACAGAAGTCACTCGTATACTACTGATTTGATATTTAAGAAAAGGTAGTTATTTGCATGTTCACAATTACAGACACTACCCGAATATTTTCATTTTGTAGACCACAGGTACCAAAAGGTGACACCGTGAGTGATATTCCTCTTTCCCCCATGCCACTTAGTACGTCTGCACCCTTTTGAGTTTCACAACAAAAGAGAGTCAGTGTCGGGCGTCAATATGTGCCCGTTACAAATTCCATCCGGAATCGTCTCAGCATTCTTTCCTTCCCTCATATCTATTGAGTCACCAACGAAGGGTAACTAGGAAGGGGGAATAGTAACCGCCCTATTTCTCTTCAATGTCACCACTGTTGTAGACGCTCACATAACCAACAAAAGCGTTGTTTCTCCAATAAAAGCTTCCAAACACAAAACCATCTTGCCATTTCTCCTCTGTGTACTTAAATGTAATTAATCTTTCACAATTTGATTTGCTCTTCCTGAAACAGATGCTTATATCGATGAAAATGTTTAAAAAACAGACTAGGGGACCCATAGCTTTAGCCTACTCATTTTATATTTTGTTTGTAGCTAAGGGTATTATAATATAATCATTGTGCTCTTCAAGTTTAACTTAAAAAATCAAAGTGAAAATGTACCAAAGAAACAATATCTGAACTTTGTATGTGCCATGTTCAATTTAATTGAATATTGAAATTTGAATAGTGTTTAAGATACGCCCTTACCACATAAGTGATGCACAAAAAGATGACGTTTGAGAAACAGAATTCGGGAACACAACTTTCCAACGTGAAATTTAGAGCATTTTCCCGGCATTTGTCGGTTGTGACTGAGGAAATCCTTTAATTGGATATCATGTTAAGGAAGAGCTTTTATTTTGAAATAGTTTCCTATTACTGAGCAAAACCTTCCTCAGAGAATTTGATAATGTCTTGTCTTTAGTCTACAACTCGTAGTGTTGAAACCAACTACGCTTTCGATGCAGTTTTTTAAGCAAATCCCTACCATTAAACCCTATAATACATAGTGTTGCCATTTAGCAACAAAAATAGTTCAATACAGTATTAGAATAATGTAATAGTATGTTTCCTTACGCTCACATTAAATTGACATTTAACAATAAACTAAATAAATTGCTGGTGATTTATCATATATATATATATATATATATATATATATATTTTACTACTAGTTTCTTTTTCTCTTCCCAAAATAAAAATATTGTAGTCTAATGTAACCCGGTCATCATCCACGTATACTGTTTAACTGGTTGTTTTACATTAACCATCCCCATTGCGTATTACAGTCACATTTGATTGCAATCATTGGTACTAAACTCGTGACGTTCCGCTTTGAATGTACCTATGGCGTTTAACAATCATTCCTATTACTTCCTTTAAGGTGTAAACTGGTTTAGGAATTAGAAGCACGTGTTTGTGTCCTTGTGAAGAGCTTAACATTCAAATAAATGCTTGGTACTTAAATTCAGCATTGTAGGATAATATCAACCTCCACGCTAAACTACCCGTTATATATTAAGTTTCCATTGTTTAATTTTGTTTAAAATAGCAAATTTTAAGATAATTATGTGACTAATGAGGTATACATACTAAATGTTATTACCAGTAGATATCTTACAGGTAACTCCTCTGTATGGTTTTATTTCGCAATATTTCTGTTTAACTAAAAACCACAAATACGGTTTTTATGTCTGGTTTATTATATACCATGATTTCTTTCCATCATTTTCCTTCATTCTCTTTTCTTCTCAACTTTCAGCTTGATTATAGATTTCGAGGAGTATGGTGGTGCCGGGCAGATGGCGCGGATGCTTGCTCAAAGGAAAGACTACACTATAGACACCAGATGGCTACTTGGTCGAAAGGCCGTTGATCTCTCCAATACCGGGGTAGGGTGTTGAAACCTGGAGCTATTTAAGGACTTCCGCGTCTCTCTCAATAACTTTTGTGTTTACTCCTCTGTGTATTGCACGTTGTTTAGGTACTTGTAGCTAATTATTTATAGCTTAATTTAAATCATTTCTAACACTCAGAATTATTTCCCACGAATTATTCAGTATAGGCGAATTAAGCTGGTCGAAGCATTGTAAACCTAAGCAATGCGTAGCTTTCTATAGCGTGCGTTAAATCCATAAATTTTAATAAAGTTCAATTGCCAGCATTTGTAAATTTCAGTAATACAAGCTATAATATTGCGATAAATGACAAATCCTATTACCCTTGTAATCACTTTATTTCCCTTAAAATGAATCGAAGTAACACAACCCTACTTTTTATGGTCTACACAATCTGCAATTTCTGTTGGCCTTGAAATTTGTAGCTATGTTCTCTTGAAAACTTGACACTTATACATCGCTGTCTTTCATTTCTATTATGTCTGTCTCACAAACTGCTGCCGACGACACAACACATGTTCATTCAAATAGGTTTAATTAAAGCTGCTTCTCACAACAAACAACTATGACGCGACGATTAAATGTCTACAACTGTCTTTGACGATACTATCTGAATACTGATCGCGCGCGCACACACTCATATGCACTCGCTCACACACAGGCACGCTGGCACGCGCGCGCGCGCTCACACAGACACAAGCGCGCGCGCACACACTCACACACACGACTGCTAAAAGCTGTCTCGTTCAGCATGTAACAACTTACTTCTCAACATCGCATTCGCTTATATTGCCGATAATGGGGTAGCAAAATACCCGTGCCGGGAGCAGTTTTCGAATAGTCTGGAAACGCTTTGTTTTTCCACGCTCATAGTCGTCCTTGTTCTGATTACTCAATCGTCGTCAGACCGCATATTTACAAGCAGTGGTGAGAGGTAGCTTGATCTTGAGCGCCTTTGAAGTGCCAACTGCCATCACAATATATCTGCACATTTCTTCCTGTACAGAAACCCTTATTCCGCATTTCCATTAATCAATATATTCATTTTAATTAAACAATTGAATAAGATAAAAAGTAGGCTCATATTTACATTAATATTTAAAAACTATTTGGTTAGGTCTATTTATTGCTATTTATTTGTGAACATCAGGCAAAATAGGGATAATATAGGGATCAGACATTTCGTTGCTATAATTACTGCCATAGTTCGCATGTTATAGCAATTTATTTGTAATCCTACCTTTTAAAATTTTATCTCCGCTTAAGAAACAAGGATTCTAATTATTTCTTAACTTTCCCACTTCCACATAGCAAATGCCAACTCTCTACTGCAGTGACTGAGGAATTATGAGATTTAAGTAGGACTATAAGTGTGATGGTATCATACATTTTCTCTAATGAACGTCCAGGCTATAGCGATCTTTTATGAAGCCATTTCGGTTAAGCGAAAGAAGGAGGGGAACCTTTATTACACTCTGAAAAAGATGACGTCAAAACTTGTCCTCAATTATAATTGAGCTTCATTATGTCAGGTGGCAGAGACATTCAACGTTTTGCAGTTAGAATTTTTACACGTACAAAAGGTTGTCCCTTCTCAGTGGTTTAAAGAGGCGTTCCTAAGTATAAAACCGGAGTAAAGAAGTGCACGACGAGGCATGCTTCACGTATTACTGCTCAACTGTTCTGTTTGTGGCAGCTGCTATTTACAAGCGTTTAAACAAAATTATTCTTAACTTAATCAATATGTTCTATTATATTCCTTTCTACTCTACCTTTCTTTCCAATACTTGCGGCTGCTTATGTCTGCAAAACTCAGCCATTACAACTCCTCTAATATCTTCCATGGTCTCATGTTAGCTTTAATAGCCAAAGGAAAGGTCAAGGCATCACAATGGCATTCGATAAATGGTTGATAGGACTCCACCCTATCTTTAAGGACTTTGTTACGAGTTAGGTAATCATTTCTCTTTAGCAAAGGGTAATACAGTAGAATCCCAATATTATATATGATACTTCTTGTTTATTTACTTATTTATTTAAATATTTACCTACCAACCCACCCACCTACCCACACACCCACCCACCTACCTATCTTCCTACCCACCTACCCAGCCACCTACTACCTAGCCACCTACTTACCCACCCACATACCCACCTACCCAAGATATATATAGGGTGTATCTCCGGAATTGTTCATTATTATTTTATTTGAAGCATATGTTTACAAGAGTTCAGGTCCTGTAGCCTATCCTAGCCTAGAGTAGGCTATCTTAAGTAAGTATAGACTAAGGTTTCCTGGTAGAATTGGTCAGTTAAGAATCTATCCTGTTTACTTGTACATACGTGCTGCATACCTATCGGATGTTACTTCATATCAATCGTGTTGATTACTACTTGATCATACCTTACTATATAGCGTTCCACTCTTAGAAGACAGTATGGAGTTAATTGGGACATCTCTATCTCTATCTAGCACATACAAGTTGCCATTAGCCGCGTCCTTTTCTACCCTCGCGGTGTTGCCAGATTTCTAATAGCATGGTATAAATATTCATTTGTTATAAATTTCAGATTTGAACACATTATCCTATGCAGAATTTTTTTCTCTATCAGGTTATATCCTTTTTAGAGTCATTATACATTTCTATAGGTCCAAATTTCTTCAGAAAACGTTTTTTTCAATAGAAGTCCGATATTTGCTGTTTCTATACTCATCACGCACTAACTAACAAACTAACTGCTAGAATGCATCTATATTTTTTTTCTTAGGTAGAGTAAACCATAGTGCTACTACCTGCCCACTTTGAATTCTCTATGTTTACCCAGTTAAGTGTTATAATTTTTTAAATTAAATGTTTTCGGAAAATTTTATATCTGTGCACTGCAAAAGTTACGCAGTGTGAAACTTTTTTGTTATTGAGTTTACATCAGGGAACCAGCGAGAACAAATGTTGAGGAAGGTTGGAGAAAGTTTTTAAAATAAACCAAAAGGCAGGAACCTCTTTCTTTTATCCAGTAAGGCAAACAAAAGGTATTCATCTATTCAGCGTCAGGCCTGACACAGAAGATAGTATAAGCAGCAGCACTAACATTAGTTCGAAAGAAGCCGTGTGTGTAACTGTGAGCTGTTATTGCGTTATTTGTTTAATATTTTTGTAAATATTTGTAGTTATGGAGGGGGAAGCTAGGAAGAGACGATATGTTGGTAAATTAAGAAGTAAGGAACGCCAAATAATTATGAATGTGTTATATTATTTTTGAAGCAAAATGCGTGCAAGGCAGTAAAAGAAACAGCTAAGGCTATAGGGTGTTCAGAAGCAGTAGTGTGTATGATTAAAAAGGAACTAATGAAAGGACCTCTAAGAACGCCATCGAAAAAGAAAGCAAAAAGGGCGGGACTATACAAAACGCTAGGTTAACGCAATATGATTGAATAGTGCAAGGTGGAGTGCGACGAATTGTTCATTCTTTACAGTTTGCAAATATTCCACCCACGCTGAATATAATTTTGTCACGATTCAACAGTGATGAGACCCTATCAAATTTCTCAAGGCCACTCTTAGTCGGTTCTTACATGATTTGGGGATGGAATATGAAAGAAGGGGTAACAAGTGCATATTAATAGAAAGAGACGATATCGATATCATCAGATGGCGACATAAATATCTAAAAGACGTAAAAGGTTTAGGGACCAGGGGAAATCAGTTGTTTATACAGACGAGTCATTTGTAAATTTACGTCATACAGTAACAAAGGCGTGGAGGGATACTAAAGTTAAAAGTGTCCGTCAAGCAGCAATTGAAGGACTAAGTGCAGGACTCAGGCCACCTCGAGTCGCTCGCGGAGAAAGATTCGCAACTAGTACATGTTGCAACACTGCGCTCTATTTAACGTGCACTGTCTTCTAAGGGTGAAACGCGCTTTAGATTCCTCTAGAAACTGGAAGCATTGAACTTTGAACCTTGTCGAAGCCCAGAGAAGGCATATAAAGTCCCGCTTAGCTTACGGAACATTAGTGTCTTCAAAAACATTTGGAAGCTCCTCTAACAGTACTACAGTTTATATCGAAAACAATCAAGATTAATGTTATTTTGATGTTGATCAGTGACCAAATTTGCGATCACAGGTTTTGGTAACCATTATGAAATTCATTTTAATATATCATTAAATTTGTTAATTCGTTGTATTTTGTATTGTGATTATCTCCCTCCCCCCCCCCTCCCCCCATGCTATCAATACTACTTACTACGTCAATTATGTACTGTACCAAAACCACCGAACCGCAGATTTGGTAGAGTGCACTCTAGGTCCAACCGTGGAAAATGTGCGTGTTGCTTAGCAATCAGATGCAGGAAAGAGTAGGTCTAAAACAGTTCACTTCTACACCGGATAAGTGCAAAGTTCACAATGTGTTTTGTTGTAGATGAAACAAGCAGTGTCACTGAAATTCGCTATAAACTGCGTAATGCTTATGGACTGACCATTTGGATCTTCTAGCATACAGTCCACACAGCGGAATGTAAACAAGAATTTATTGAGAAATTTTGTGCTGAAACGTCATTGATTATCCCTCTCTCCCTACCTCTCTCTCTCGCTCTCTGTCTCTCTCTCTCTCTCACACACACACACACACACACACACACACACACACACACACACACACACACACACACACACACACAAAAGCGCGCGTACGGGTGAGAAAGGGAGATTTAAGAAACTAAGTAGCATTAAGAATTCAGTGTAATTCTAAGAATTGTTCATTGTATATGCGCATGAATATGAGCGCTGATTATGTAGAAAACTATTAGTTACGTTTTAACAGAGGGAATATGTTTCTATGGAACTCATTTGATTAAAATAATTATAATTTAATTTTTGAATTGGGTGAATTGTAACAGCAAAGGTGGTACTGTTTATTGACGTCCAAACTATTTTACAGAAATGCATAAGATGAGGCTTTCACGGCCGGTGTCTTGCTATGCGGGCTTGTAGGCCGGATTTGCAGGTTCCCGACGTTTCACCAAGTACTTGGTATCTTCACAGGCGATACGGTGGCTGGACATAGCTCAAATGTGTAGAATAAGCTGTATCAAATTTGCGCCATACTCTCAAACGCTCATAAAAATTGTTTTACTTTGTCTTATAACCTCATAGTACTGTTTAACAAGCAGGAGGTCATAACAGTTACCGGCCCAATACACCGAAGTTTTACAAATAGAGGGCAAAACGTATTAAAAGATAGTTGGAGAAACTAAGCTGATCTGGAAACATTTCTACAACGCGTAGAAAAGAGACGTTCAGGATGATAGGAAGTGGGGAAATACATGACTTCCAGCAAATGTGTATGTGTCTCTTTAACGCTGTTATCGAGAGGGACATAAATTGAGATACTGAAGCACCCAAAACAAAACGTTCAGCGTCATGACCGGGGATTAAGGAGATATATTTTCTTTTTCCATAGAAACAGGAAATAGAACTAGGGTGCTTCGAACTGTGAGAGAAATTGTATATTATTTCTTAAAGTGCATCTTCTCTCTTCCTTAGGCTTATAACATGGGGAAGTTTACACGCCCCACTAATTTCTTTCAGCCTTTCAAATCACCGGGTTTCAAGTGGAAAGCAAACAGTATTTCGGATGAGGGAGAAGAGAGAAAGGAAACCGAAGTTTTGTCATGCGGTTCTGATTTCTATATACTGTAGTGGATATACCATATGGCCCACACGAGCCGTTCTTTGTTGAACTTAGTTTATCTTGGATAGCACGCATGCTGAAAGGTTTGCCTAAGCGAGGGGGACTCCATACCGACAGCGAGAAGACCTTGCTAAATGAAATACCAATGCTAGAAAGCAATCACTAACCGTTATGAGTGATGCCATAGGTAAGTCTTAAGAGCACCTTTCTGCTCTGTCGGACGTACCGAATTCGATTCCCGAGTCCCAGAAAGTTTTCTTTAATCAAAAACGTTTCACGGATTCCCTGGGTGTGGTATTTCAATGCGAGTGTGTGTGTCTACTTTTTATAGGTTATTAATTAATCAATTCGCTAGTTAGCAAGAATTAAGTACTGGCGAAGGGCCAACTCGTGGTCAGTTACATTGCAGTTTATTGGCAATCAGCATTACATTTGGCAATAATTGGTGTCACAAAGTTAATAAAGTTTAAACAAAAGGATATTGTTATATATTTATGTTCCTTGAAAGCCTCGCCAGAATTAAAATGTACTCCGTTAGTGCGTCTTTTGTAATGAACATGTCCAAATATGTATGCACTGGATATAAGCACTTTTTAGTACCGACATGTTCTGACCTTAAGATTTCTGTACATATTAAGCCACATACAATAAGGTAAGGTATTTTTGCAGTATGGGTAATTTCGCAGCACATTTTTAAGAGTATACTGCAAACTTGCCTAATGCTCAAAGGGTTCACAGCCTTCTTAGCAGGTAGAATAACATCTTCCCTGCAAACTGTTCCAGAAAACCTCGTCATTTGAAAAGCGCAGAATAACACTTTTCCCATTTAGTGTCGTGTTTAATGAACATGAAGGTTTTGTTGTCTATTTAGTCTAAAAGTTTAGTTTTGAGGCAAGCCAGATACGTTTTACTGACATGGAATAAATATAAGTGGTATATAGTGTGTTTGAACGTATTGGTGAGTTTTTTTTTTTTTTTTTTTTTTTTTGAACGCTTATGGGTACAAGGACCTTAAGAAACCAGCCCATTTTGTTTCCAAAATCTGTCTCCATCTCAGGGCATTAATTTCATCTGTTTAAGGTGCTCTTACATCGGTCCTATGTGTTCCTGCACAACAGTTTCTAGACATATTACAGAAGTTTATATACATAGCAATAAAAACAATTTAATTTTACATTATTCCTAAAGTACCCTACCTAATGCTATGTTATGGGGCCAATTTACCTACTACGAAAAGTAGTACTTGTTTGGTAAGCAATATATTTGTATCATAGACTTAAAATTTATTGCATTTTTATTACATTTGCAGAATTACACTCAACATGGATCCTTAAAAGAAAAAGACTACTAAAGAGGAATTGGAAAAGTGTACAAAATTATGAAAGTTGAGATCTTTTGAGTGTAGCTAGGAAACTGAAATTCCAAAATTTGACACAATTAAAAAATTTGTGCTGGAAAATGAGGACCTGCATTGTCCTCATAACACAAAAACTGGGTCCATGTTGCCAGTTGATATAGACCATGGGCACAGTGCTCTTTTTGTTTAACACCTATATCATAACAAATGCCAAACATAGTCGACAAATGCAGCTATTTACACGTGTGTACTCTAGGGATAATAGGATGATGTTGCAAAATTTCCTTACCAAAACTAAACTAAACCACAGCGCAACAGCCCAATATGGGCCAAGGCTTGCCACTCGACCGCTGAAATTACCTTTAGCACTAATGCAAAATTTACTTACTTGTTGCACACTTATCTACCTACGCAGGCTGTCGCTATCTTCATCACAGTTAAAATACAACGTTCAGAAAATGCGATTCTTTATTAAAATGTTTTTCATATGTGGTTACCAAAATATTCTATTCAAGAATGTATCTTTGTTTAATATATTAAAAAGTTATTTTTATGTAAATAATACGAAATTGCTTTACCTTACTTAAGTGTTCTTCCTTTAAACATTCATGGATATTCCGGTTTTGTTTTGTAAATCCTGATTGTGATAAATTCTGATAAGAGAAATCAAGGAGATAAACTGCAACCACCATTACCGGCCTGAGTATACATTGATCAGATTTTCTTTAACTGCTCTAGAAGAATGGGGTAGTGCACCATTATGCTAAAACCAGCATTTAGAGCTAACTAAACTGGGACGCACTTTCAGCTACATCTGAAAAAAAAAAAAAAAAAAAAAAAAAAACGGAAATAAAGCTGCCTATAATGCCTGGGAGCCAGGTAACGTGGTCGAATGATGTCCCATAATGGCGTGCCCCAGTTTAACACCCGATTGAGCCAATGTGAAATGCCATCGTAAACAGTCAAGATTCTCAGGGGCCCAATAATGATGTGTGTATACATAGAAGTCGCTGAAGAAATAACGTTCATCTCCCCATAAAGGTTACCTGGAGAAATCAGAACTTTTGTTTATTTCAGGTAAGAGACTTCTACTAACGTGATTCTGAAAGTTCTTCCTATAAACATATTTATGTAGGTACAATTTACGGCAATGCTATTTCCGTTTCCATCAAAATCTGTTGTTTGAAAACAGATCAACTGCCATTCATTTTTCTGAATGTAATTAGAACAAAGAAAGTATATCTGCAATTTAGTTCTCAATTGCATCTCTGTACGTTGAATTACCCTAGCAGAAAGTAGACGTCATGTCACAGAACATGCAAAACACACCCCTCGAGCCTCAGTTATAGTTTAGTCCGCCTTCCCACCGACCATAACCATATCCGTGTATTAGTTGTTGGTGATTATAATGTTGTTTACCTGAATTACCTCGCACCAAATACAAGCAGGCGACCATGTGACACTTATCAGTACAAAATGAGAAAGTAAACACATATAGAGAGCAAGTGACCTGCACTGCCCCTTTGAAAATTAGTAACTTTTGCACTTGCGTGTGCTCGAAGCATAATGATGAAAACAACAACTTATTTGAGTAATGTCAGAGAAATTATACCTAATGCGAGTTTTTAATATAGCCTCGAAATTTGACTTTCGTGTTGCCCTAAATGATAAAACGCAAGAATGTGTACCTACACATTAAGAAAATTACTTATCTTGTGTACCCTTAACACTCCGTTAGGCGCGTGTTCTGGTAGAACACCATTGGTGGGTGGGCCTGGTAGGCCTGCGCTACTTTTGTACCTATATGCTTGTATTTATTATTTTGAATTTTATTTTTCCTTCATTACCATGTTTAGCTTCATTTATCTTATATATCTTCATTTATCTTAGTATACATGGTTTACATTTGTCTTATCTTACTAGATAGATCAACTAAACTAAAACCCCGGCGCGACAGCCCAAGAAGGGCCAAGGCCTACCGCCCAGTCGCTGCGTCCCCCACCTCTACCCACTATAGGCGTCATTGGTGAGGTGCAGTACTGGAGGGTGGGACGTGGTCAGCGCCCCAAGCCCTCCCGGCCAGTTATGCGGTCTTCTAGACCTGGCGCCGCTACTTCTCCGTCAAGTAGCTCCTCAATTGGTCCCCACGGGACCTAACGAGGCTGAGTGCACCCCGTGCCAGACCTCCCGGAGGGGATAAAATCCCCATGCTGGTACCGGGGATCGAACCCAGGTCCTTCGCGCCAGAGGCAACTGCGCTACGGAGGCGGTCCTAGATAGATCAAAGGTAGATAAAATGTAGTGAGAACAGCATATCATAATTTGCACTACACTACAGCTAAAGAAATAAGCGTATATGACTGTTGCTGCAGTCGAGTAAGGTATGGTGTTAGATGTCTTAGACAATTACGTAGAGGTATTCGTTCGCAAACTACAACATTTAAATAAACCTAGGGGTCTCTGAGGCCTCTAGGGACAAACGGAGGACTAAGGTGCGTTATACTTACATTATTTTACATTCTATAATTCATTTCACACACGCACACACACAGATACAGGGACGTAAGGATTTGTTCGGATTCACCGGACGTCAAAACGTACGTTTGCCCTGAAATCTTGGTATTTAATTTTTGGGTAGAACACAAGGTCTTCTCTATTACCCACGTAGTAGATATAGTGAAAAGGAGGTTGAATAAATTGGTTCTGCGAACATGGATGTTGGTAATGGAAACAAAGTAGGTGCACGCGATGTAGCTCAGTTTTAACATGAGAAGCAGGCTGTGGTCGGTCGGTCGACTTGCAAGTGGTATTTTAATCAAGAATGTTTCTGCTTGGAGTGGCGCATTAACGTTGTCTCCGGTAGTGAGTGTGAGAGAGGGTTATTAATTTCCCTTCCTCTACACGGTACATGTGTTATCCAAACCTCGCAGGAAAATTACTTATACATTGAACCCTTTTTTCGCCCTATTTTATTTTTATTGCGATCCTCTCCCTTACATAATGCGTTATCGCCTTCCGTGCCTCGTACTTTTTGCTCTTTCCTTTATTTTCCTCGCAGAAAGGAAGAGGGTAAGATGCACGATGACGCCTCCAATTTTCATCCGCTTAATTGCTTTCCGGATGATCAAGCCTCGTAGCTCGCTATCAGAAGGGGTGGAATACCGGTTGGTAAGACAGACTTCCGTCCTTAGCCCCGTATTTGTTTGTAAAGGAGCAGAAGGCTTTAATAGTGCTTAAGGAAAACCGGCATTGAAGAGCGGTGGAGGAAAAATCGTTCAGAGATCTCGAGTTTTCATCAAACACAGATACCGCTCAGAATGTAGAGTCCTGCTAAACGCTGACGACGTATCAAGAGCCTAATTTATAAGAGATGCTAAATACATGTTGTATATCCCAGACTTGCTTCCATTTTAATTATTGTGCCCGTTAAATTAAACAAACCAGTGGAAGTGGACCAAATAACATTGTAACAAAATGACAAAATCAATCTAGTTACTTTTCTATCACTTTATTGTCTTCTAAAATTATATCACAAATGCAGTTTTCTCTCGTCGTTAGCACGGACTACGGTCTTTTGTGCTATCACAACTCACAAGCTTTACTTCTCGTAACCTTGACTCAGTCTTTTCAGTGTCTTTCTTCACTTACTCCGTTTCCAACACTCTACGATAATACCAGGTGAGTCAACTGTCCCTTATTCTCGAGTTTTATAGTCCAACATGAAAACATCGACCCCATTACCAGGTTCTACCCGCGTATTTAACATGGATGTTAAACACTCGATGAAATTAGTACTAATATAGATGATATCACATCGCTTTTTAATATATTCGTAATTAGACAGCTGACGTTTGCACTTCTGCAAATGTTCATTAGAACCAGCGAATATTCTTAAACGGAATGTTTACCTCACACGTTACTAGGTAGCTCAGTTGGAACGAGCGCAACACTCCGAAGTAATCTGTCTGCTGTGAAGGCGGTTCGAATCACCTGCATGTACTAATTTATATACTAATTTATATATACACACCGTGCAATCCTCACAATTTAGAAATTATTATTCTGAAAACTGTTATTATATTCATTTTTATTGTTTTATTTATGTTTTGTGACATTGTTTGATGCTTCTTTATTGGTGAACTACAATTATGTAGTTGTTTAAACACACCTATAGGTAGGTGCAATTGAAATAAGGATCATTCATACACATTTAAACACAGAAAGCAAGGAAATTACATTGTCAGAGTTTAACACGGAAGTTAAACTCAATTTTGCACACAATGAATTATTGTGCTATTAAAAATGCAGACAACCAAAAACGATTTAATTTATAATGTCCTAAACCCGCAGGGACTTCATAATTAGATTATTGTGAATTCGGTTTCCAAGTTTTGATTAATATAAAAAATATTTACAATGCTGAGACTCGAACCTGTGCCGTTGGGGGTTAAGCGCAGAGGACCCGTCACCATCCCATTCAGCTATTTCGAGACTTGACTGAACGCACGTACCACGTCCAACAGTAGGACTTGTATGCCTGGCGCTATGCCATTGCCACCTCGCAAGTTTTCGGGCTTGATCTAACCTTTTAAGACAGTTTTAATCACTTGCTGGGCGTTTTAATATTATTACTTAAATGGCAAAAGCTGTTATTCATATTAATTGAGATGCACGAGGCGTAGCTCACGCAAAAATGCAAATAAACTGTTGTTTAATAATATGTCCGTTTTGACTGTACCATGATGGATGAGGCGTGTCTAAATTTTTCCTAATTTTTAGCAGTCAATCCCTGCTCTAAATACAAGAATCCGCCATTTTCTTTTTAGCTGACGTTGTTAGTGTACTCATATGATAGGTCCATTTTTTCCGAGCCGTTTACTGAATTACGTTGCTATGTATACTCTAATAAAACGTTTGTAAAATCGGCTGGAAACCGGAATTCGCTCTCAGTAAACGAGTCGTGTGTTTTTTAGGTGTACTTTAGCGATGAGTACGTTCTGTCCCTTAAAGCACTGTTGCTCTCAATTTTGCGCATTCCTCTCTTTAAGAACGTCAAGCAATACATTTTGGTAAGCGCAAAACTGGACTAAGGTGCACATGCCGTTAGATGGGTGGCCTACCTTTCAAAAAAAATAAGGCGCGGCTGATTCACCTGGTATAATCACTCGACGCTCCATAAACATTTATGACGCACCGGCAAGGCTGTCTCACTGGCACAGAGACCGACTCGTGTCTGTAACTATAACTAGCTGCTGTGCTGTTTCCTCACCTCCTTATATAGAGGGAATGATGTCACACCAACCTTTCTCGACTTCCACAAACGATGACGTAACCAGATGTTTTTCGAAGGCACCGGAACCCTTTGTTGCCGCTTCATTCTTACGTGTTTGCTCGCGCGAGTACCGTGGGAAAGCTTATTTGTTTGCTCGCCAGGCTAGTATGTGGTGTGAAGTAACCTAGCCCCGACAGTCCCTCGTTTTGCATTGCGCCCGGCGTCACATCAATTGAAGTCAATTCTGTGTTATGCTATTCATTTTGCCATTCCAAATAGATTCGGTGGAATAAAGTTTTAAATATTACTATAAGAATAAGGTGCTTTAATAATCCTTCTCTGACCAATTTATCAAATGTTCATTCAAAGTCCTTTTCATAAAAGAATTTTTAAGATTAACAAGATACTCTTATGAAATTCCCGTTAGTAGATATTCAATTTCATAGGCAATGTTTATTTTAACAGCCTGTTAAATTTCATTTAATAGTATATCATCAATTTCATCCGTTGTAATAAAATCTGAAAATATTCTCAGAATTTGGAAAAAACATGCTGTACATGAGACTACAAAGGGAATCCATAGTGACAATAATTTGGAACATTCCTTTAGAATCCTGTAGTTCAGTAATCAGTTAGGATTTTATGAAAATGTGATATGATACTCTAGGTGGTATCCACTGATACCACTAATAGCAGCGTCGGTAATTACCTCCAGTACGTGTTTTAGACCATTAACAATGCTTATGAATTTATTGAATACTACAGGTTATATGTACATATTCTCCTGTCCATGAACTTGTACCCTACCCTCTCTGTCATTCGACAGTCCTCTGAAATTCTTTGCATAGAACCTGTACGACCTGGTCTCGAATGCTGGAATGCTGGAACTACCGTTAACTAATCATCAGATTTGTCTTTTGTGTGTCCTTTTGTCTTTTGTTTCGCCAAATTCCTTTGTACATACTTTATATTTCCTTAAATTGATTATCATTTTAATTACCCATTCCCTTCTAAGATTTCCACTCCCTCTCATTTTTTCCCTGTTTTATGATCGTTTGCTAATAATTTTCTACACCTCAACGATTCACTTCATTCAATCATTTCCATTTCGTTTCCTCATTTAACTTTCGCTCTTTTACTTTCTCTCAAAAATTCGGTATCGAGATTTCACCGTAAATATGTTTCGAGGTCTCATGAATCCAGAAAAAGCAATTTTAGAAAAGGGTCAGTGTGTGTATCTGTCTGTCAGTCTGTGGATAGCATAATTCAAAAACGAAGTCAGTTAAAATCCAAAGTTGGTATTTAAGTTTAATGCCCTTTATGGATGCGAAACGAAAATGGATTTTGATTAAAATGCTCGCATATTCTTGTGGCAAATGAAAGGTATATCTTGGATTTTCTGGCTATAGCCTATGTAGTCGTGTTCACTCTGGATGACTTTTGCACAACTGGTAAACGTGAGAGATAGGCCAAATCTTACTGTACAAAACATGTAGAACTTGCTAAAAGACACAATTTATATCCAAATAACTTTTTTTTGAAGAATAAACTTTTTAGGATATATTCCTTATTAGTTGTGTGAGTTTTGGAAAACAAACTTTCGTCAAATGGAACATCGTTATTCATTTTTACATGTTAACCATGCCAAGAGAATGGAGTATCAAAGCTTTAAAAGATTTGACCATCGCACAAAGTCTACTGTATTCCCATATTCCCCTTGCGCCTACAAGGAAATAAGCAATACGATACAAATATTAATGTCAACTAACACGAAGACGATATAGGAATAAGAGTTTGTAAGAACTGTTACTACTAGAGTAGAGAAAGTCATGTGAGTGCAAAACATTAGATTTTTATAATACCCACTTGACTTCATCCCCGAACTTTTATTTCCTTTCTACCAATCCTGAACACGGTTAACTTATTTATTCTTCCTTGTCACACGGTGAGGGTAGCATTTTCCTCCTTTTTTTTGGGGGGGGGGGGGGAAGGGGAGGGTTCCCTTATATTAACACATTTTCAATGTATGTTACCCACTTTTATGAAATATTATCTTTCCAAGTACGCGCTTGTCTTTTGTCGTTCGTCTTTTTTCCATCCCATTCTACCCACATACGTAATGCGTGTTGTTGTATCTTCGCATTCCACCTGGACATACCCCACACCTTTTTTGTTTATTTGGTGTATTACAAATTAACTTTGAAATAGTCTTTTTCTTATTTGAGTATTTTGCACCAACATTTTTACCTATGAGGCCACTTAATATCTCCTCATCGCCTGCTAACTTTTGCCTTTTGCCACCGCCATCTTTCATTAAATATACTAATGAAATCGTATAATTTGGGCCCAATATCCGGACTCATGTTACAATTTCAAAATAATTCGCGGAATAAACTGCAATGTAAGCAGGTTTACACTGAAATTTGATATGGAATATATTAAATTCACCTCAGTTAATTGACCTACTCTAAATATGTTATTAAAACGCAGTAAGGGGAGACCCAACTAAGCTTTTAACCAAAAATGGTCAAAAATTCCAAATTTGGAATTCCGCGCCAAAACCCCTCCAAACCCACCCACCCACCCACACACGCACACGCGCGCGTGCGCGCACACACACACATGGTGTGTATAATTATTTCTCACACGCGGTCTTTCTCACGCAAGGGTTCTATGCAGGAGCTGTATGGCAATACATTGGGCAAATCCACTGAAGTTGAGAAGCAATGCAACCTTTTTTCGCATTTTTATATTTGAAAGTCACACTAATGTGCATAGTGAATGAAAACACACTGATACCATCAGATACTACCATCTCTCATATGTATGCTGCTGGAAAACTCTATTGCAGGTAATTCTTAGTAAACCTTAGTTTTATATAAAATGTATGTTTCCCCTCAAAATAAAATGCTCCACGCGTCGCAATTTAATTCACATCTCCTTGCACATTTGTATATATGTGAACATTACTTGCGCATAAATTTTGTTATGGGTATAAGAATCTGCGCATTATTAAACAAAAGTTTGTGTCAAAGTCTAAAGGAGTCATATATATTAAATGCTTAATAGAAATATATAATTATGCGACACTTCCCATAGCAATTTTTGTTGAAATACCCATAATGTGTATATTACAAAGCCTCAGAGAAATTATTGAAATATTTTGACGCGAAGAACTTTTTAAATACAAACTGAATTTATTTTACAAAATTATTTAAATGATTAAAGCTATGTATCTGAATGACATCAAATTCAGAATACCTTTTAATTTTGACCTAATAAACTCTTAAAATATGGTTCAAATTCACTAAAAGCTAAGACTTTACAAAACCCAGTAGCGTACTCTTAAAGGTCAGGTAAAGGTCACACACTACTTTAATCTAGATTTTTTTCCTATATCAGAATTAAAGTTTTAGATGCTGAGGATAATTTCAGTACTGTGGCCAATATAGGCCTATTATGCCTACTAAACCTCTAGACGGAAGGGGGTAAGTGAGTGAGTTGGGTTTACGGGCCCGTCGACAGCTAGGTTATCAGGGCCCGAAGTCAAAGGTCACGGACACCACCCGGGCAGCCTCGCAGTTAAAACGTTAAAATGTGATGGCTAAATAAAAGAGGTAAAAGGTAAACAGTTACAACCGAAAAAGTATTCCATAAAACTGGTATAGCTAACACACTGAAAAGTTAAAACGGTTTAAAATAGCGGACATAATCACACTTAAAAATTGAAAAATTAAAAAACGTTAAACCTGCTTACCAAAGCCAATTTGGAAGACAAACCTGTAATGACAACTACCGGGTCGTCGCCCAAAACTATGCAGAGTATGGCCCAGGCCATGGGACTGGCGCTCACGTGCGTATCATGTGTTACACAGATTGGAACAGAGTACGTAGCACAGATAGACGCCGGGTTACGCTAACCAAAAATCAATAGTTCCCGGTTTCGATTCCCGGCTATGTTGTGCGAAATTTTCTTTAGCCAGGATCATTCCCCTTTCTCCCAAGAGTCTGGAAGTGTGACTGAGAGTGTGAATATTTGTGTATATTATGTGTGTGAGTGAGTGAACCTAATGTAATAACCAAAAGTAATGTAAATCAAAGATTAATGTCACCTTAAGTGAGTGAATATCACAGCTGTTGCGTAATTTTTTCAAAGGAAGAAAGTCACCTATATGTATACCCTTATGTTAAATGTGTGAGACAAATGGAACACCAAATTGTCTGAAGGTCCAAGCTCTAGCAATACACCCGTATTTTTACTTTCTCTACTAGTAAGTAGGGGAAGTATTGTATTCCAACCACAAATTCGATGTCGAGATTTCATCGGAAATATATGTTTTGAGTCCCCCTGAATAAAAAAAAAAAAAAAAAACACTTTTAGAAAAAGGTCCGTGTGTGTGTATGTCTGTGTGTCAGTCTGTGTGTTAGTCTGTGTCTGTGTGTCAGTCTGAGTGTCAGTCTGTGTGTTAGTCTGTGTCTGTGTGTCTGTGTCTGTGTGTCTGTGTCTGTGTGTCTGTGTGTCAGTCTGTGGACAGCATAACCCAAAAAGGAAAAGTCGGTTAAAAACCAAAGTTGGTATTTAAGTTTAATGTCTTTCAAGGATGTGACACGAAGATTTTGAAGAAAATAGCCCCACCCTAAACTACCCTTTACGTGGAAATGGCTCTAACGATTTTGATTAAAGTATTGTGACATGGCTTCTCCATGTCATTAAGACTCTTTGATTTTCAAGAGGTTGCTATGGAGACAGTTTTGAGTGGTTGAAGATGAAGAGACAGAAACTAGTATGGTGTGAGAGTTTGGAAAGATTAAGAGACAGAAACTAGTAGTGTGGCTGTACTTGAAGCTTGAGAAAATAAAAAGATTTGCTAAATTTGTTACATTTAAATTTGTTACATTTGGTGTCAGGAAGTGGGATGGAGGGAGATTCGGAAACCAGGATGATGGCAATGATGAAAGAATTATTTGCCAAAATGGAAACGAGAAACGACAACCTCGCTGCCGAGCTGAAAGAGATGAAGACGGAGCTATCGGCGAAAATTGACGGGCAACTGGCTGGCGTGACGGAAGGCGTGGAAGAACTCGGCGAAAAGGTGGAAGACCTCTGCCAGCACGTGGACGTCGTGGAGGACGACGGGGAACGTCTTGGCGCCCTGGTAGTAAGAGTTGACGAGAGCGTCAAAGTACTGGATGCCAGGGGCAGACGGAATAGCGCGGAGCCGGGGAGGGAGCACCTAGTGGCCGAGGCGACAGTTGCGCCCGTTTCGGATGATATGAGGGAAAACGTGGAACAACTCGGCGAACGGATTGGCGTGACGGAAGACGTGGAACAACTCGGCGAACGGATTGGCGTGACGGAAGACGTAGAACAACTCGGCGAACGGATTGGCGTGACGGAAGACGTGGAACAACTCGGCGAAAAGGTGGAAGACCTCTGCCAGCACGTGGACGTCGTGGAGGACGACGGGGAACGTCTTGGCGCCCTGGTAGTAAGAGTTGACGAGAGCGTCAAAGTACTGGATGCCAGGGGCAGACGGAATAGCGCGGAGCCGGGGAGGGAGCACCTAGTGGCCGAGGCGACAGTTGCGCCCGTTTCGGATGATATGAGGGAAAACGTGGAACAACTCGGCGAACGGATTGGCGTGACGGAAGACGTGGAACAACTCGGCGAACGGATTGGCGTGACGGAAGACGTAGAACAACTCGGCGAACGGATTGGCGTGACGGAAGACGTGGAACAACTCGGCGAAAAGGTGGAAGACCTCTGCCAGCACGTGGACGTCGTGGAGGACGACGGGGAACGTCTTGGCGCCCTGGTAGTAAGAGTTGACGAGAGCGTCAAAGTACTGGATGCCAGGGGCAGACGGAATAGCGCGGAGCCGGGGAGGGAGCACCTAGTGGCCGAGGCGACAGTTGCGCCCGTTTCGGACGATCAGCAGGGAAGCGCACAAGCAAACGAGCAACACGCGAGAACCGACTTGGCGTGTGACATGGGGGGACCGTCGGGGCCATCCAATCACCTGACGCATAGTGCCGTGAACGGAAGAATGGTGGACATCATCGTGGACGGCAGGATACAGGAGAGGCCGTGCCGAGCACGAGTGAACACGAGTGCAGCGGTGGACGCGACTCGCGCGGATGTGGTGGGGTTTGTTGCCGGACCCATCGGAAGCAAGGTGGCTGCGAAGGTGCGCCAGAGAGGTCGGCGGACATGGTACCCAGTGAGCCGTTTCAAAGTGCGCAGGATGGCCCGTCAACACACCAGGAAGAAGGGCAACTGGACGAGGGACCGTCAAGACCGGCGGTACTGTTGCAGAATTTCGAAGCAGGATGGCATACATCGTCCTACCTGGACCAAGGGACACTATCCAACAGCAATACCTAGGATCGTGCCCCCTGGAGAGCGAGGTCCTACTGGCCCTCAAGGTTTACAAGGATTCCCTGGCCCTCAGGGTCTGGTAGGCTTGCCTGGAATGAAGGGTGAACGTGGATTCCCAGGAATGAAAGGTGAACAGGGCAATCCAGGACCTCCAGGACAAGCTGGTGCACCAGGACCTGAAGGACCTAAGGGTGACTCAGGCTCTCAAGGACAACATGGAGCTCCAGGACAACCTGGTCCACAGGGCCCTCCAGGAGACAGAGGACTTCCAGGATTACCCGGCCCAACAGGACCTGCTGGCCTCAGAGGTCAGAGAGGTGCACAAGGTGAGACAGGTCCACCAGGGAAGCCAGGCAGTGAAGGACCTCCAGGACCACAAGGTATTGCAGGACCTCTAGGACCACCGGGACCAATTGGAGAACAGGGACCAGAGGGAGCACCAGGTAAAGCAGGAACACCTGGTATTGCAGGAAGACCGGGAGATAAGGGACCTGTAGGACCTTCAGGACCTCCGGGAACTCCAGGGGCACCAGGTCTTCCAGGGCCACCTGGTCCAAATGGACCTCCAGGACCAGCAGGAGAACGGGGTCTTCGAGGAGAAACTGGACCACAGGGTGTAGAAGGGCCACAGGGAGCTAGAGGAAAGCCAGGACCTCCAGGGCCAGAGGGAGGTAAGGGTGATAGAGAAGAAGAAGGTCCAAAGGGTGCAAAAGGACACCGTGGTCTCATTGGTCTACAAGGGTTACCTGGACCTCAGGGACCTCCAGGAGACAAAGGCATGACTGGACCTCCAGGATTGTCGGGAAAAGATGGTGAACCTGGAACTAAAGGTATGCCTGGAAGAGATGGAAACCCAGGACCTCAAGGTATACCAGGACCACCAGGCCCTCGTGGACCACCAGGAGAAGAGGTTCGATGGGTTAATCCACCGGGGCGCAAGGGAGATGCCGCAGTGATAGTGCTGGTCGGGACGACCAGCTCTGAGGAGGGAGCAGTGTGACATGGCTTCTCCATGTCATTAAGACTCTTTGATTTTCAAGAGGTTGCTATGGAGACAGTTTTGAGTGGTTGAAGATGAAGAGACAGAAACTAGTATGGTGTGAGAGTTTGGAAAGATTAAGAGACAGAAACTAGTAGTGTGGCTGTACTTGAAGCTTGAGAAAATAAAAAGATTTGCTAAATTTGTTACATGTAAATTTGTTACAGTATCATATGTGTGAGATATTTTTATGACAAATGAAATGTATATCTTGAATTTTCTGGCTATAGCCCCTGTAGTCGTATTTACTCTGGATGACTTTTGCATAACTGGTAAACCGTTAGAGATAGACCAAATCATATTATTAAAAAAATGTAGATCTTGCTAAAATACACAATTTATGTCTGAATAAATTTTCTTGTGGGGTGAACCATTTCGGAGATATTCCTTGTTGTGTGTGTGACTTTCGGAAAACTTAGAACTTTCGTGAAATGGATCATCGTTGTTCATTTTTTTATATGTTAAGTGTGGAAAGACAACATAATCTCAAAGCTTTAAAATATTTGACTATCGCACAAACCCTACTGTATTCTAACATTCCCCTTGTACCTACAAAGAAATAAGCAATAAGATAATTTGTACAAATGTTTATCTCAAGTAACACGAAGAAGATAATAAGAGTTTGTAAGAATGGTTAGTACAAGAGTAGAGAAAGTCATGTGAGTGCAACATATCAGATTTTTCTGCATATAATTCGACAGCAGAGGTAAGTACAACACCTAATGTTCCGTGTCTCTAAACAGCATAACTGAAATAAAACTTTAGTTAAATACCGCACCAACCTCCAAGAACGTGACAAGCAGCCGCCCCCTCCCCCTCCACCACAAACTACCCTTTACATGGCTAATTTTGCAAAAGATTCATTCTCTCAAAGCTGGCTCCAATGATATTGATTAAAACACCATATATTTATGATATTTATATGATAAATGAAACGTTATTCAATTCTGTGGGAATAGCTTCTGAAGTCCTCTTCATTCCTAATGACTTTTGTATAACTGATAAACCATAGGGTGTAGATTAAATCTTACTACAAAAATGTAGACCTCATTAAAGCACTTATATATATAATGTAGGTAACCACTTTAGAGATACTACTTGCATTTGCTTCTGAATTTTCAAACGCTTATTTTCTCAAACAGCTAGTCGTAATTTGTTTATTTTATGCCCTGGACATGATCAGAAAATGGAATGTCAAAGCCATCACAGCCAACTCTTAAAAGGTTTGACTATTGCTTGAGCTTGAGTCTTTACTATTTCCAATGTATACATAAGGAAATATGTAATAAAACCAATTCCAGTAATGTCTATTTCAACATAAGAATAAGAGTTTTAAAATACGCTATAAAAGAGAGAGAGAGAGAGGGGAGAAAACCCTGTGAGTGCACACATCAGACTTTATTTCCTGTACTTCCTGGAATCTAATTTGGGTGCAAATTGTAACCTGCCAAGAGCCAAGAGCCAAATCAGGTCGCTCGGGTTTACCCGGGCGGCATGTATGCCCACGGTACCTATCCATTTAGTATGGATTTACCCGTGAGGTATGAAAGGTGTAGTCAAATGTACAAGCTATTTTTGTCAGTGTCAGCCAATGGTGATGATTGGTTACTCTCTCTTGCTATAGACTAGGGATATGAGTGCCAGTTAGAATGTCTACCCATCCTGGGGCACCCATGCCCCTCTGCTCACTTAGCAAAGGTCAGCTTGTCTAACCAGCAAGTCAAGCAGTGTCAAATTAGCGAGAAACCGAAAGCATTGGAATGTTTGGTGAAATGAGGAAGCAGCGAAGCTAATTAGCCCAAGACATCCTTGGGTAAACGATAGCTTTTGCGCCTCCTGGGAAGATGGTGATCATATTGACCCAAGGGTATTTACCAGATGGTTAGGGTGTGGCGTAAGTTTCGCATACATAGAGCGGGCTCTATCTCGCACAACATCCACAATATATGGAATGCCAGAATGAGTATGGAGAATATGGGAAGAAAATCTACGGTCAGTATCGTAGATCATCCTAAGGACCCTGCTCTGCACGACTTGCACTCTGCGGATGGTGGTTTGAGCCACGAATCCCCATGCCTCGCATCCATACAGGATCAGGGGAGGGATGATCGCACGATAAATGCGTAATTTAAGTCGTGTAGGCATAGTAGACCTAAATATGGGATAGAGCTTTCCCAGAGCTCCGTGACCTTGGGCAGCTTTAGCTGTGACATGCTTGGTGAAGGTAAGTCCTCGGTCTAGTTGTACACCAAGGTACTTGGCTGTGTTGACCCAAGGGATTCTCCTCTGACCAAGTGTCAGGTCCCTTTCTGGTCTCCAGGAATGAATTTTACCTAACACAAAAGCAGAGCTCTTCTGTGGACTGATTCCCATTCTCCACTTCTCACTCCATCTGTCAATGGCGTCTAGGTGTCTTTGTAATGGGGGAAGGCAGTAACGTAGACTTTTGTTACGGGCCAGTATGAGGACGTCATCGGCATTTATATTGGTTAGTATAGCGTTTTCATTTGGCGTCGTGATTGAAGCACGAACAAATATGAAGTGCTGTTTACGACTGATACTCTCGGAATGTGAATGGCTACCGGGAAATCCAATAGCGGCCTCAATTTGTGCCACGGTCCAGATTTTAATTTTAAAAATGTTCCGGTATGAGCAGCAGTTTATATGGAGCTATTCATAATTAAATTACTGATATTTACTTTAATCAACTAGTTGAAATTGCGAGGGCTAGCCTAATTCACCAGAAAGTACTGATGTTTTGTTATCAAAATATTTTACACACCAACCTTGCGCTGTAAATTCAATAGAAACAGAAACCGCCATAGCACATGACCTTTATCCCGGTAATCTGATGTTACTTGATGAATCGTGTTGGCATATGAACAGTATTTAGAATATGCAAACAACTTTATAATATGTAGCAATAATAACGATAGAGGCAGCATTTATCTGTTCAGGGATGTTTGTGTTGTACGTATTCGACAACTCAATTCAAAGCAACAATTTGGAAATGGATGCATACTATTATAGGCATATGGGGACTACCTGCGCATCTCGTATTACACTATGAGAGTGGCACTTAATAACCCCGAAGTAACATCTGATTGTCGTTCCAGTTGTCGTTTCCAATTAACTCTATATTCTGTTATTGTTTTGTTTTATTTTCTATCTTTAACCTATGTCTAATTTCGTTGTTTTTTCCCCTATCTTGTGTATACTGCTTCAGGTCTAGGGAATTTCATTTCAACTGTCTGTATTCTTTTATTTTCTGCAGTCAATGCTCATGTTGAATACCCATATAAAAAGCAGGTATAGCCATTGCTTTATACAGTTTTGCTATGAGTTTGTTAATCTTCATTTAGCTTAAATATACATAGTTCTTAGTAGTGTGTTACAAAAACATTTTAGAAAAAGATGTGTGCGTGCGTGCGTGTGTATTTGTGTGTGTGTGTGAGGTGAGGGGGGGGGGGGACAGAGTAAATCAAAAAGGAAAAGTCGTTTAAATTTCAAACTTGGTTTTTAAGTTCAGCTTTTACTAGATATGGCTCTAACAATTGTGATTAGAATACCATAAGCTTAAGATATCTGACAAATGAAACATAGGTATATCTTGAATTTTGTGGGAATGGCCTCTCAAGTCGTCTTCATTCTGCGCCAGTTTTGCATAACTGGTAAATCTTAAGAGATAGAGATCCTATTGCACAAAAATATGCATCTTTTTTAATTGTATTAGTTTGAATTTTTAAATATTTAACATTTTCCCTCAATAGGAAGTCATTATTTTTTGTTATGTCCTGGACATGTAAACTGAAGGTAATGTTAATTAAACCTATCACATAACGACCAACTCCTGAAACATTTGACTCGTACTTAAGCTTAATGTATTCTCCTATTACCCTTGTATTTATGGAGAAATATGTAATAAAATATTTATGCAACAGTTTATTTTGACCAACATGAAGTCCATAGGTAAATAAGAGTTTTACGAGAAGTTTATAGAAGAGTGAGTAGAGTATGTCATGTGAGGGTACACAGGAGTTATATTTAATTTCCGACTTCCTTGCGAGTGTTAGTAAACGTATGTTTATTCTAAAAAAGATTTCTCTCAAAAATGCACGCACAAAAGTGGCATATTGGCTAAATTTGATGAAATGGCAACAAATGGACGAGAACATCCCCAGAATTCGAGTTTTTTGGGTTCTAACAGGAGCATTCACTTAATAAGTTTCATAGGGCATATTATACGTATTTGCAAAGGTATTTCTGTTTGAATTTATCTCCGTTTCCAACTTATTTTACTGAATCTCAAAAAAAGAGGAATTTAACTGTTGTAATCATAGTTTGGTGTCTTAAATAGGCTACAAATTAACACGTGTAGATAGTGTACTCCAGTGCACTCCGATGACGCAGGTGGTTTACAACATCTAAGACTACAAAATTGCTCTTTAGTAACACTACAACTAAAATATAGTACCACTTTTCCTAGCAGCACTAATAGGACGTAAGTGTTTTAAATATTAGATGAACTTTCATTATACTAGATTTTGTTTCAATACCGTTCAAAGGTTTATCTTTTCTGAAACGTTTGCAGAACT
Source organism: Tenodera sinensis (assembly GCA_030765045.1). Taxonomy (NCBI): domain Eukaryota; kingdom Metazoa; phylum Arthropoda; class Insecta; order Mantodea; family Mantidae; genus Tenodera; species Tenodera sinensis. Next base: position 38,269,518 of record CM060966.1, on the reverse strand, counting down.
TCTTGCTATATTTGATCATAGCCAAAGGGAATGCAAGCTATTAGAGTTCTCCAAAAGCTAACTGTGATTCATTTTTTTCATTGTAGTGCTCATTGATTTATTTTCGTGACTTTTTTGTTCAGTCAATCTAGTAGAAACATACGCATGGTAAAAATAAGACCAAAGTTGATGTTAGTTGCAGCTGTGTTTTTGGCATTATTTTGCATTATGCTAACTGTTGAGTTTAAATCAAATAAGAAGACGCCATTGTTAACTATGGCGTGTAATTAAGGGGTAAAAGGCTGTAGGCTACATTGTCTTAACGAAAATGTGGTTGCACATATATTCATACATGAATTTAAGGTAAGTAGTGTGTTTAAGCTGCTTGCATGACAAATACAAATATATTTTGAATTTCTTAGGCAAATCCTGTAAAGTTCTTCATTTTTAATGAACTTTTATAGTTTCTAAACCCTAAGTCATTCCAAACTTATTACACGAAAAGGTAGATATCGTTAAGAAATACAATTTTCTGTAGTTTTTACCATTTACGAGGTACTCTTTGTTTTTGGTTACAATTTTGAAATAGTTACACAGTTCTCAAGCGAAAAATTGCTATTCTTGTCTATTCCATGCTCGTATATCTATTGCACCTACAAGGAAACAAATAGTCTATAGTTGCTGAGTTGGGGGCAAGTAAATAACGCCTAGGATACATATCCTGAGTAGCACATCGTATTTCTAATGCGAGTTTGGCACTATCACCACTATATCCAAGTAACGGTGTGTTTTTTGTGGTGGCGGAGTGGGTTTATATACCAACTTTTATCTTATGTCATTGGCGGTGTTGTATTTGGAGCAATTACTCACTGGCATAATTTTCTCTCACTTTACTATTCTGTTAGTGTTATGGTTTGTTTACATTGGAGTTTCTTTTATAAATATTCTATTGGCACGTATATTTGCACATTGACTTATACTTGGAGACTCTAGATAGAACGATATTAATCCTAGATAAACAAAAATTCTCATCTTGCAGTCAGAAACTGAACCCGGAATCTCTGGATTTGTAAGTAACAATGTTTGTTTACTCGTCAATATTAAATCTAAACGATGTGGCCGGTAACTGATGAAATGTTCTAAATACAAGCAAGCCAACGTAGGCTGATAAACCAGTAGCAATTAGCCAGCAATTCCTCTCTCTAATATTATTCACTCTTCAGCCGCGATAATTAGCGGTAATACATAATAAACGTTGGTTAATTATTTATTGAATTTCAAACACAAACTACACAAGTTAACCTTACTCGTTCATATCCTGTTTATTATATAAAGCGTTTGTTGTGTTTATCCAAATCTCACATTCTGGGGATTTCAGAGTCTAAGCGCAATGTTGATGCTGGGTTGTATTGTAGGTTAACGGGATTAAATCGGAAAGTTAATTCAGTTTGGCATTCGGTGAAATGGCTTTATCGGAAGCTTTCAACTTTGATATTAAAGTACAAAATACAGCAAGTGTTTAATGCAAAAAGATAAAAGTAGCCCACACAATAAGCAAAGCAATGCTCTTGTAAGGTTTCAAAAGCAGTACGAGAAAAACTGAACACTAAATCAGAATTAAAATAAATATAGGTAAGAACCAGATGTTAAAAATAAGTGTGTTGTGTACCTAAGATGTTCCACATATTACACATTTTTCGTAAGCCATATATTTAGGAAATAAATTTTCTAATAGAAGTACAAACCGTATTAAACGACAACACAAGAGTGACTATTAAGATACGTATAGGTACTTCAAAGATTTTAATAGACAAGAAAATATGTCAAACTTAATTGCTTTAAAGATTCAAGGGGAAGTAAATGCCACTGGAATATTTGTAGCAAACTTAATAGCAGGTGTATAACAAACATATTTCTCTTACGAGTAAATATAATAATAATAATAATAATAATAATAATAATAATAATAATAATAATAATAATAATAATAATAATACTAATACTACTAACACTAATAATAATAAAAATAATAATAATAATAAAAATAATAATAATAATAAAAATAATAATAATAATAATAAAAATAATAATAATAATAATAAAAATAATAATAATAATAATAAAAATAATAATAATAATAATAAAAATAATAATAATAATAATAAAAATAATAATAATAATAATAAAAATAATAATAATAATAATAATAATAATAATAATAATAATAATAATAATAATAATAATAATAATAATAATAATAATAATAATAATAATAATAATAATAATAATAATAATAATAATAATAATAATAATAATAATAATAATAATAATAATAATAATAATAATAATAATAATAATAATAATAATAATAATAATAATAATAATAATAATAATAATAATAATAATAATAATAATAATAATAAAAATAATAATAAAAATAATAAAAATAATAATAAAAATAATAAAAATAATAATAAAAATAATAAAAATAATAATAAAAATAATAAAAATAATAAAATAATAAAAATAATAAAATAATAATAATAATAAAATAATAATAATAATAAAATAATAATAATAATAAAATAATAATAATAATAAAATAATAATAATAATAAAATAATAATAATAATAAAATAATAATAATAATAAAATAATAATAATAATAAAATAATAATAATAAAATAATAATAATAATAAAATAATAATAATAATAATAATAATAATAATAATAATAATAATAATAATAATAATAATAATAATAATAATAATAATAATAATAATAATAATAATAATAATAATAATAATAATAATAATAATAATAATAATAATAATAATAATAATAATAATAATAATAATAATAATAATAATAATAATAATAATAATAATAATAATAATAATAATAATCATAATAATAATACTAATACAAATAATAATAATACAAATAATAATACTAATACTACTACTAATAATAATAATACTAATACTAATACTGATGATGATGATGATGATGATGATGATGGTGATGATGATGATGTAACTAATCCCGCGGCACCACAGCCCTTTACGAAGTATCCTTATATTATAATTATTATTCTATATACTCGCAAGCTGAATAGGGGACACTGGGGGCAATTACAAAGTAGACATGGAAAACAAAATAAAGTAACCAAGTCCATCAGGAATTTAAAATCACAAGAAAAAGCGAAAGCAGCAAATCTATAAATTGTAAAATATATACCTATAGAACTAGAAAATTACCATAAAGAATTTTGGACAGAGGAAGAAAACACAGGAAAACAAAAAAAGCAACATCTAACAAAGCAATGTATAAATTACAATTAGAGGAATTAATAAATGTATTGAAAAAAGTAGAAATAACAAAATATGCCAAAACTAACTAAGCCACGGCACAACAGCCCATGAAGAGGCAAGCGTTACCGCCCAGCCACTGCGTCCCCCACTTCGGCCCACTACAGGCGTCATTGGTGGGGTGCAGTACTGGAGGGTGGTACGTGGTCCGCGTCCCGATCCCTCCAGGCCATCAAGTAGCTCCTCAATGAGGCTGAATGGACTAATGAGGCTGAATGCACCCCGTGTCAGACCTCCCAGAGGGGATAAAATCCCCATACTGGTACCTGGGATCGAACCCGGGTCCTCCGCGTCAGAAGCAAGCGCGCTACCAACTGCGCTACGGAGATGGCCCAACAAATCATGTTGTATAGACAATATTAGTTCTGAATTATTAAAGTAGTTAACAGAAAATTTACACGAAGGATTATTAAAAGTATATAATAAATGAACTCAAGTAAGAATTTTTGAAGAATGGAGTAGAGGAAAAATTATATCAATATTTAAAGAAAATTAAGAAATAATCCCGAAAATTACTGAGCAATTATCCTACATTGCTCAGTATACAGTATTATAAATAATAGATTGTTAAAAATAGTAGAAACACTTTTAAGGGAAGAACAGACTAGTGTCAGAAAAGCATGAATTTGTATAGGCAATGTCTTCTCTCTTATGCAAATAATTGGAAAGCGAAAATATTTTACTTAGGAGCACATATCCTCTTTATAGATTATCAAAATGCCTGTGATAAAATATCTAAATTAAAATTATGAGAAATACTAGAAAAAACAGCAATCCCAAAACATCTAATAAAATAAATAGTATCTATGCAAAAACCAAAATCAAGATAACTGAGAAGCAATGCTGACATCAAAAGCGGTTGCCCAATGTCAGTCCTCTATTCAATTTATAGATGGACGACATTATGACATGCAAACAAAAGACGATAACGGAAATTAATTTAGAAACAAGACTAGTAAAATGGTATACATATAAGTCATATAAAATGGAAAAAGCACATAAATAAGAAATATCTATAAACAAAACACAAATATAATGTTTGAACAAGTGTCAAAATTTAATTTCCTCATATAAAGCATAAAGCAAGGAACGTTCCCATAATAAAACTATATAATACAATTGCTGCCCAATTTTAGCATACGCCTCCGAAACATAATGATGGCACAATTTAAAGAGATATACAAACAGTAGAAATGAAATTCCTTAGAGGTTAACTGAGCACACAAGGCTAGAGAAAACGATCAAATAAGACAGTTATATTATAAGAATTAAACAGAGCAATAATGGAATATAAAACCAATGTCAAAACTACCGAGAAAAGAGTGGAAGGAACAAGACTTTGGGGCCGGAACAGGCAATATGGCCTAAGGCGTTTTGAAGAATTCTATACTTCATTATTATATGTATTGCTGATTCGATAATATTATGATTGTTAGTACCGACCTTGTATGTCATTTTGAGCACATCATCCATTTTCCTTCTTGGGAATGCTTGAGCGAAGTTCCACAAAGGAGGCATTTCGTGACGGGCAAGTCAGAGAAGCCTTTCCTTTATCCCCGGCTTATTGATCTTATAAAGACAGGTTATAGGGAGAAAAAAGGGGAAAAGCGCTTCATAAGGCAATCTAAATAATGCTTTGCTTGAGACCATTTTAAAGCACTTAAAGGCAAGGAGCTGTGTAACTTGAATTGCAGTAATTGTGCGTTGTGCTATTCTCAAGAGATTTAAATACACGCTGAAAGCAAATCAAGGATCGACAGGACCTTAGTTGGATAACAATAGTACATTTTGACATTTATTCTAAGCCGAACTTGACTTGCTTTACTACTACACATGTACGTCACAGACGTTTCTACTCAAGTCACTATCTCACAGTAATTGGCCTTTCTAAAAATTTACTATAAGTCGTTTTTCTGTTATTGATAACAGTTTTTTCCCCCTTTCTTAGTCTGTACTGCGCTTTCAGAGATGTAACTACTACATTTATTAACTGCGCTGAGTGTTTTTAAAATAAGTAACGTTTAAATATTTTGCCGCTGCAGCGCTGCAGTCGCGATTTTGGGCTGCGCAATCATATCCTCCAATCACAAGGAAACCACACATAGCTGTGAGCGACCGTCACTTTGTTTTCCTATTATTAGAGCGTTTCAGAATGTTCAAAACAATCGAACGATCTGCATCAATAATTCGTTTTTAAATGCGAGAAAGATTACACCAGCAAAGATTCATCGCCAATTGTGTGAGGTTTATGGGGAAACATTGAGTACTCGACCATACACAGCCAAACAAACTCAAGATCTGATCGCAGAATTTGATTGTTTTGGCCGCGATCACTACAATCCGGATTTGGCACCAAGCGCTTTTCATCTATTTCTTCACCTGAAGAAATTCCTTGGAGAAAAATCGGATGTGTTGCACTCACATGACTGTCTCTACTCTTGTACTAACCATTCTTACAAACACTTATTCCTATATCTTCTTTGTATTAGTTAAGATAAACATTTGTACAAATTATCTTATTGCTTTTTTCCTTGTAGGTGCAAGGGATATACTAAAATACAGTAGACTTTGAGGGATAGTCAAATCTTTTAAAGCTTTGAGATTCCGTTCTCTTTGCACACTTAACATATAAAAAATGAACAACGATGTTCCATTTCACGAAAGTTTTAAGTTTTCCGAAATTGACACAAATAACAAGGAATATCTCCAAAATGGTTCACTCTAAAAAAAATTTATTCAGACATAAATACGATACAGTAAAATCAGCTGGTTACTTATTGCCGATTTGCTGGATACCAGTACTAAAAGTTGTAAATTAGTCTTTAAATAATGTTAGTTTATATTTTGTTTATTTACTTAATTTGTGGGATAGCTTAGCTTAAATTACTGGGAAAATAATATACTTATTAATGTATGATTTTGTAAAATGCAATTAAATGAGGAATTTAGATGTATGCCCCGGTATAGTAACGTAGATGCCGGGTACGATATTCAGATTTATCATATTATATTATACTTTTCGTGCATGGAAACAGTCTAGAATTTATGGCCAACATAAGCGTCCAGTTCTTAAAAATGTTATCTGTCTCTCCTTGGCATCCTAATGAAATGTCTGTTATAGCTCTTTCTGCAAAGATTTATCTCGAATAAAGTGGGTATATTGATGAATAAAGAATAATCTATATGTCTGCTGTAAACGATACAAGTAGCGATCTCGGGAATGTGGCGCATCGGGGTTTTCTTCTTTTCCCTTATCTATTGTCTGTGTTATGTTTATTTTTCTTCATTTATTTGCACGAACATACTACGGTTTGTTCATCAACAAGAAATCAGCGAGCCAGCACGTCAGTAAACAATTCCCGATAAACAAAGATATCTCGTACTTCTGGTCGCTCTTTCGATAGTGGTACAAACCTTGGAGTGTGCATTCACGCTAGATCAAGCAAAGAAGTCACTCAAAACAGTAGAACTTAAAGGTTATTTTTAGTTCATGCAGTATATTTAGCTTATAAAACGTAAACAATATTTTCAGCTACTCGGTCGTTCTCCCGCTGATCGTTTTCTATCTTTTCTATGTGTTTTTAAAAATTCTGCCAGTCTGGTTCGGTGACAAGTAGTATATTCTCGAGCGTTATATCGTGCAATTCCTGTAAGAATAAGTCACCTGTTACATTTCTCTAACTGCGTTTTACCTTGGTCCCAGCTTGTTCTATGGGGTTGAGATCACACATATATGGGGACAAACAAGCGACAGTGTGGTCCAATGAAACCCAAAATGCGTCCATTTTAGAAACCTTTTTAAGTCTGTTTCAATCATCCTATAAAGATCTGTTTTACACATAGAACTCTGCAACTACAATGTCATAGCAGATTTCACACCACTCCTAGGCGAGGGTTTATCTATTTCTACACTCACGTTTTCTTTACTTCCGAGATAACGCTACTAACTCGTCCAATTTTTAACTGAAATTAGAAGAGATATTAGCGTATTAGCGAGAAAACTTAGCGGGAATAACATTCGCCGGAAGTTGGCAACTTAACCAGCAGCAATGTTATCTAGGGTGTTTACAAAACACTATGTGGAACCTCTCTCCTCCATCTCTCAGTCCCCTAAGACTACGAGCAGCTGAACAGAAAGTAGATGGACAAGTGTTACATTCCACGTAATAATTCCATATCGGAAATTTACGTTTTGAGACTCCATTGGTAAAACAACACGTGATTTTCCACAGCATAAGTCTAAAATTGCATAGTTGGTTAAATATCGAACTCGATAATAAACTTCAGTGCCAATCAATGATGCGACATAAAGATTTTAAAAGAAATTGTTCACTCAAAAGTACCCTTTATAGAGAAAAGCTTAATTTAAGACATTTTCATTATCAATTAAAGATGTATTTTGGGCTCTCTGGGTTTCGTTCACTATATTATAACTGTAGATCTCGATAAAGCATACAAATCATATCAAATATTTCAGATAATCCCGTTAAATATTAGCAGAAATGTTTTATTTATTCGTAAGTACAATGGAAATAGGGGAATAAAGTAAGCTGAAGCTTGATGAGCCGGTCACTATGTGATGGCTTAAAGATTCCATTCCCTTTGCGGGACCAGGGAACTAGTTTTCGACCCCCATTTGAGAAAAGTAGGAGTTTGAAACATTTAAGCAATAAAATGATTACTTTGTGACTGGTTAACTCTGCAAAAACATTTATTAGAGATACATTGTGTGCCTTAACAAAATACACTTGATGCATGGGATTTTTTTCTCTATCTTATATTATATCTTATACATTTTTTTCAGCTACGCCAGTCAGAACGAAGAGTACTTCAGAGGCCATTCTCAGAAAATCCAAAGAAATGCATTTCATTTGTCACGAAAATAGTTTATAAATGTTGTATTCTAATTTCATCATCAGAACATTTTTGAGAAAATCAGAGCGAACAAAATGTTTCTTTGTAATAGGTATTCTGTGTGGGGGATTTTCTGAAAAATCTTCGTGCACTTTATCGGTAGATGCTGAATACCAAGTTTAGTATTTAATCTTTTCGTTTCAGTTATGCTGTCACACACTTACACACACCCACCCACGCACACAAAGACGTTTCTTAAATACTTTTTGTAACTCAGAGGTCCTTAAAACACGTATTTTCGGTGAAATCTCTAAATCCGTTTTTTGTTAGAGTTCAATAACTTCCTACGCAGGAGAGAAAGTAAAAGTCCGATGTGTTGTACTCACACGACTTTCTCTACTCCTGTACTAATCATTCTTACAAACCCTTATTCCTATTCCTATTCCGTATTCCTATTCCTAGAGATAGTTGAGATAAACATTTACAGAAATTATTGCGTATTTCCTTGTGGATACAAGGGGCATATGGTAATACAAAAGGCTTTGAGAGGTAGTCAAATATTTTAAAGCTTTGAGATCCCGTTCTCTTTGCACGCTTAACATAAAAAAATGAAAAACGGTGTTCCATTGCACAAAAGTTCAAGTTTCCGATATATAAATTATTTGAACATAAATTGTGTGTTTTAGTGAGACCTACATTTTTAAATATTAAGAATTTTTCTATCTTTTACGGTTTACGAGTTATACAAAAGTCATCCAGAGTAAATAAGACTACATAGACTGTAGCCAGAAAATTCAAAATATACATTTCATTTGTCCTACAAATATCATAAGCATATGACATTTTAATCAAAATCGTTAGAGCCATTTTGAAGAAAATAAAAATTTTCCATGTAAAGGGTAGTTTAGGGTGGGGCTATTTTCTTCAAAATCTTCGTGTCGCATCCTTGAAAGACATTAAACTTAAATATCAACTTTGGTTTTTAACCGACTTTTCGTTTTTGGGTTATGCTGTCCACAGACTGACATACAGACACAGAAAAGACTGACAGACTGACATACTATTTGATTGTGAAGCAGCAGCCCCTGGTTTCGAAGGCCTCATGTAGTGACCGGGAGAGATCTGAGCGTTGACCACGTCCCACTCTCTAGCACTGCATCGCACTTCCTCCGGTAGCCCTTAAACCCAAACCTTCTCAATCATTTTGCTCCTGGCGGCCCCAACCGCAACCTCCTACAGGTTCATCCTGCTGACCATGAGATTCGCCCTGGTGCTCACGAGCTTTAACTCGTTTTGTTAGACTTAAAAGGACCCTCCTCGTGGCTCCTGAGGGCATCCTGTCCTAGTATCACTTCCTCAGCCACCCTCGTGATGAACACGCACAGACACATAACGCTCTGCCTCAAGGTCAACTTCAGCCAGGTCTTCTCCTCCAGAGGCAAGGTGTCACCCGGTGCCACCACTATCTCGTAGAGTCGATCTAGTTCCTCTTTGGCATGTGCTCCGCCACGTACGGTCCAATTACGTTCACGGCTGCGCTCGTGCCCATCAGTACTCGGCACGGCTTCCCCTGTATCTTGCCGTACAGAATGTTCTCCATTATTCTATTCACGGCACTCAGCGTCACCTGTTTGGACGGCTGCGTCGATAAATTCTTATTCCACGCCAAATCGGTACTTATTTGTTCCTGACTAACTCGTAGGCTTCTCTGCTAGCAGTACTTCATGTGTCCTGTTTGGCTACACACTGCTGTAGCTGATGCTTGTCTTAATCGTATCCTACTCTTCCGTTCTGCAAGACGGGCATAACTGTCCCTTCGGCCAGTCCGCACTACCCCGTCCACCTCTGACTTCGAGTTCCTTGACGATTCCGTTAACTCGTCCTTCCAGGGTTTTAAAACGTTCCCCGACACCCTCCACGTCATCCACGCGCTGGCAGAGGACTTCCACCTTCCGGCCGAGTTGTTCCGCGTCTTCCTTCACGCCGACCAGAGCTCCATCTTCATATAGCTCCAATAGCACCATCTTCATATCGAACATTTCAGTCATCTTTTCCAATCCAGAATTCATTTGTCTTCACTTCTTTCTTTGCATTCCTTATCTGCACCTCTACCTTCTCTTATGGTGGAATTTCCTGTTACTTTGCTTCCCATCTTATCAGTCTGGATTTCATTTCTTCCATTCCCTAGTTTACGTTTTCCATTTTTTCTCCATTTCTTCCATTCCAGACGTCAAGTTCTTGATTTAGATCAGTAAGCTCCTTCATCATCTCTTCCATGATGACAGCTATATACTAATACCGACAGCACCGTAGCAAAACTGCAATTTGACGAATCCCATCTCCGATACAAGTGTGACAAAATGACAAACTCACTCCATTTACTTTTCTATCACTTTAATTTAATCTAAATTTTTGAACAAAAACACAGTTCTCTTCTCCTGATGTCAACACAGTATAGTCTTTCGTGATATTACAACAAAAAACTGAGCTCTATGGGCTACCACAGAACCGACCAACGTTTGCGATGCTTCAAATGCCCTGGGCCGGCGTCACACTATCGTTTGTTATTTGACTTCTATTGAGTTAAATTTGTGCACATACACCCATATTCTCTCTCTCATTTACGTCCAGTCCCTTTCTCTCCCTCATCCACACTCTCGCCGGCACCCTCTCTCAAGTTCGCCCTCATGGTCTCTCGCCTCGGTTCATCGCTCCAGCAGTCTCTTCCGCGAGGTCGCTCGTGATGTCGCTCTCCAAATCACTCACGAAGTCAGTCCCGAAGTCACTCCCGAAGTAAACCCCGAAATCAATACCGAAATCAGTCCCA